>SZWC01018366.1:7296-43476 GCA_023375785.1 Penium margaritaceum
CTCTCTCTCTCTCTCCCTCTCTTCAAGATAAGTGATCTGAAAAACCCTCATATGCAATGTTGGGAGCAGTTTGAATGGGCAATTGGTCTGTACAGATTATTTGAACTGGACAAGAGTTTCACCATCCACTCCTGCCCTTAAGTAGTTTTTCTCACTCCTCTGAAATTTTCTGTGACTTCTTCCCATTCGTTTCCTGATGCTTCCACTTTTGACAATTCTGAGGAATATGGCCTGCTTCCTACGAGACCAGCACATGTGTTGGTCTCGTTAACTTTTAGTGTTCATCTCTATCAGAGAAGAGGGCTCTGTCAGCTACAACTTCCCACCGTGGTGATAGAAATTGTAGCTTTAGGGTTGCCAGCCATTTCTTTATTCTTGTATCAGAGCCTTGTACTCAGCACTGTTGATGCGGTCGTCTTCTGTAATCATTCACCAAAGGTTGTCATGGATGCCGAATATTGCGATTGATTGCTGAATGTCACGTTTGAAGTCATTTTTGTTGGGGGCAATGTCGCTACTAGTGATGAATTCAAACGAATGTCGCGTTTGTTTTTGTCATGCTAGAATCCTGATGTAAGCACTGAAGCTTGTATTGTGCATCAGACGTCTTATTCAGCTTTTCAAAGCATGCAAAAAGGCACGTGAAAATTTGTTCCAGTTTTTCAGTGGAGTCAAAGAGTCTTGACGTGTCGGATTGGTATGTGCAAGAGGTAGAACGTCTCTGGTCAACAACATGAGAGAAATAGCGTGAGTCGTTTATTTGGCCCCGCCAGTCTCTTGCTACTGTTGGATGTCCTTCAGATCAGACCACCAACTCAATGTCATGCCATGTAATGCTAAGGCCACAAGGCCGCTAGGTTATGTTGAAAATTTGCCCCTCCGCATGCCCAAGTGCGGCGCCAGGAGGCGCTGACGAGCCGCCAGAAAATGGAAACTCCGCTCCGGCGGATCTGGCGACTCGAAATTTGCTCGGATCCTAAAAGGAGGATTTCCCCTCAAAGTTGACAAGTCGCTAAATCCGGTGGAAGTTGTTTCGCTGGAATCAGACAAGTATCGAGGGAGATATGGCTTTCCAAAGTTGGGGTATGCGCAGCGGCTCTCGGAGCCGGCTGCGACTCGAAATCCGGTCGATAATCGACCGGACCGAGTAACAAAAATACCATCTGGAGAAAATGCTCCGAAAGGCCTGCCGAGGCGTCCGGTGGATGATTCACCTGATCCGGCGGATCATCCACCGGATCCAGTAGTGCAGGTTGTTACTGAGGGACTTAGCCAAAAACCTGGCTCGGCGTCCGAAACTCAGTAGTACGTTTTGTTACTCGGGGACTTCGTCAAAATTCTGACTGCAGGTCCGCGGACAGGTTTCGAACCTCGTCACACCCCATCACCAAACACGACCCAAAAGTGGGTAGGGTGCGTGGAAACAGTGCAGGAGACCCCCACACCATGTGCGATGGGATATGCCCCTTGGGAAAGGCGCTTCCCACGTGAACGAAGGCGCCACGGCGAGTGGCGGCGTCAGGCTTCTGTGGTGGGTGAGACCTGCGCTTCGGCAAGCATAACTTGAGCTACGCTTGGCCGAATCCCGCGCGGTTTGGTGCATTGAAAGCTCATGACTAGCCCTATAAATGTTGTGATCATGTCTATGTTCAAAAACTAACGCAAAACGACGTTATTCCCTTCGCAAACTGACTGTCTCTAAATTCCTGCTCACATAGCGTGAGGCGACCAGAAAGCTCACGCTCAGTCTCAGATTCGCCCAAAACAGTAGACGTGAACCACTAGAGACGATCAGACAAATGTCGGGACCGCACCACGCGGATCTCATCCTGACAAAGGGTTATGGGCCCACGGGTCTGAATGCCTTCAACGTTCACGTCTTCCGCAGCGCACGGGATCGTCATCTTGGACGTCGCCGTGAAGTTCTGAGAACTCGTCGGAGTAGCCGCTGCGCACATGGCGCAGAAGGAGACGCAGCCCATTCAGAAGTATGCGGGCGGCCCGGGTTTCGGGCTATGGAGGTGGCAGTTGGAACTGCACCTCTCGCATAAGGGGCAGCTGGATGTCATGCTGGGAAAGGAGATGCTCACAAAGGCGACTGCTACGGACGCGGAGAAGCAGGCCTTCGAAAAGAAGAACACGGAGGTGCTCTTTGAGATACTTCGTCACCTTTATTGACGACTGCAGCAGGAAGCTCTACGTGTACTTCATGAAGCGGAAAGGCGAGGTCCTGGACCGGCTGAAGGAGTACGTCGAAGCGGTGGAGAGGCAGACTGGCCGGAAGGTCAAAGCGCTACGCAGCGACAATGGCGGAGAGTACGTGGGCTGCAGCGGGTGGATGAAGCAGCAGGGCATCAAGTGGGAACCCACTACGCCGTACTCGCCACAGTCCAACGGAGTGGCCGAGCGGGCGAACCAGACGCTTTTCAACATGGTGCGGACCATGCTTGTGGATGCGGGGTTGCCGCAAGGTCTCTGGGCGGAGGCTGTGCGTACAGCAAGCTACACCATCAACCTCACCCCAACAGCGGTGCTGAAGGGCAAGGGCGGCTGGAAAACGCCGCAGGAGGTTTGGAGCGGGCGCAAGCCAAAGGTGGCGCACCTGAAGGTGTTCGGGTGCAAGGCGCACGCGATGGTGCAGGCGGCGCAACGACGCGACAGTAAGCTAGAACCGCGGGCAAAGCCGTGCTCGTTCTTCGGCTACGAGAGCGCGCAAAAGGCGTATCGGCTCTGGGACCCGCGCACGCAAGAGATCATCCGCAGCCGTGACATCGAGTTCGACAAGCAGCAAAGCGTCACCAGCAGCAGCAACGACATAAGCGTCGGGAACACTCCAAAACAGGGGGAGTGGTTCCAGCTCCTTGACTACGAGGAGGAGCCAGCGGACGTGGAGGTCGATGATTCGGCGTCGGAGCTTGGCGGTGCAGCAGGTGTAGCAGCCGACACGGAGGACTCCAACGACGATGCAGCTGCGCTGGAGATCCGGCGGAATGATCCGTTGAAGGAGGCACCGCGAGTGCCGAAGCGCGCACTCCCGGCGGAGTTCGCGTCGGGCGTCGGAGAAAAATCCTCAGGACGCGCCGCCCGTCCGGTTGATGGTTCACCGGAGCAGAAGGAATCCTCGGGAAGCCGTCCGTTCGATGACTCACCGGAGCGGGCTGATTTGGAAGGATTGCAGCAGAGCGACGAGACGCCGCCAAGACTGCCGCGCCGCAGCGGGAGGCAGGGGAGAGCGGGGAAGCGTTTCGACGCAGGCACCGGTCGATGGATCGGCATGACGCGGTGCATGCTAGCTGCATCAACGGAGCCGACGACCGTGCAAGAGGCGCTTGCGCGGCCCGGGGGAAAGCAGTGGGACGCCGCCATCAAGTCGGAGTTGGCGTCCATTGCTGAAAACGACACGTGGCAGCTGGTTGACAGGCCGAAAGACGCCAAGGTCATCGGCTCCAAGTGGGTCTTCAAGACCAAGTTCACAAAGGAAGGTGTGGTTGACAAGTACAAGGCGCGGCTCGTGGCGAAGGGGTATGCACAGCGCAAGGGCGAGCACTACGATGAGACGTTCGCCCCCGTCGCCAAGTTCACAAGCATCCGGGCGATCCTTGCGGTGGCAGCCGCGAAGGACATGGAGCTCCACCAAATGGACGTAAAGACGGCCTTCCTCAACGGCATCATCGACAAGGAAATCTACATGGAGGTGCCGGAGGGGGTGGAGGCGCCGGAGGGCAAGGTGTGCAAGCTGCGGAAGTCCTTGTACTGGCTAAATCAATCGCCCCGATTCTGGTACCAACAGATGGACAGCTTCATGGCACAACTCGGCTTCAAGAGCTGTGAGGCGGATCACAGTGTGTACGTGCGGCGCAGCAAGAAGCTCCATCAGATTGTTGCACTCTACGTGGATGATCTGATCTTGTGCTCCTCAGACCTGCCGAGCCTACAGCAGCTGAAAGAGCAGCTGTGCAGCAGGTTCCAGATGTCCGACATGGGGGAGCTGGAGTTCTACCTCGGGGTGAGCATTACGCGGAACCGGAGGGCGCGCACGCTTGAGCTGGGGCAGGCCAAATACGTGGCCGAGGTGCTAAAGCAGTACGGCATGGAGGACTGCAAACCAGTGTGCAGTCCTGTCTCCACGACCTATGAACTAAGTGCGGCAATGGCGCCGCAAACAAAAGAAGAGCGGGAGGATATGGCAGGGGTGCCTTACCAATCGGCGGTGGGCAGCCTCATGTACGCCATGGTGGTGACTCGACCGGACCTGGCCTACGCGGTGGGCCAAGTGAGCAGGTACGTGGCCGACCCAGGGCCACTACACTGGCAGGCGGTCAAGCGCATCCTCCGCTACCTGCAAGCGACGCGGCACGCGTGCCTGAGGTTCGACGGCAAAGGGCGGGCGGACCCTTTGCGTCTGGTCTGCTACACGGACGCAGACTACGCTGGGGATATGGACAAGCGGAAGTCCACATCCGGCTACGTGTTCTTCCTCGCTGGTGCGGGGGTCTTGTGGTGCAGCAGGAAGCAGGACTGCGTCGCCACCTCCACAGTGGAAGCAGAGTACATCGCGCTGGCCGAGGCGGTCAAGGAGGTGGTGTGGCTCCGCAGATTGCTGGGGGAGCTGGGCGTGCCGCAGCTGGAGCCTTCGGTGGTGCAAGAGGACAACACCGGCTCCATCTCGCTAACCAACAACCCGACGCAGCACAGGAGGACAAAGCATATCGACGTGCGTTATCATTACGCACGGGACATGGTCGAGAAGGGGCAGGTGGTGCTGCAGCACTGCAGCACGCACAACATGCTTGCGGATTGCTTGACCAAAGCGCAACCCGCGCACCGGCACGTGATGAGCGTGGCCGGACTTGGGATGACCAGCTATGACGGGCTGGAGGACGCAGCGGAAGATGAGTGAGAGCAAGCAGGAGTAGCGGGCATGGAAGGTGCAAGGGGGAGAATGTTGAAAACTTGCCCCTCCGCATGCCCAAGTGCGGCGCCGGAAGGCGCTCACAAGCCACCAGAAAATGGAAACTCCGCTCCGGCGGATCTGGCGACTCGAAATTTGCTCGGATCCTAAAAGGAGGATTTCCCCTCAAAGTTGACGAGTCGCTGAATCCGATGGAAGTTGTTTCGCCGGAATCGGACAAGCATCGAGGGAGATATGGCTTTCCAAAGTTGGGATATGTGCAGCGGCTCTGGGAGCCGGCTGCGACTCGAAATCCGGTCGATAATCGACCGGACCGAGTAACAAAAATACCATCTGGCCGAAAATGCTCCGAAAGGCCTGCCGAGGCGTCCGGTGGATGATTCACCTGATCCGGCGGATCATCCACCGGATCCAGTAGTGCAGGTTGATACTGAGGGACTTAGCCAAAAACCTGGCTCGGCGTCCGAAACTCAGTAGTACGTTTTGTTACTTGGGGACTTTGTCAAAATTCGGACTGCAGGTCCGCGGACAGGTTTCAAACCTCGTCACACCCCATCACCAAACACGACCCAAAATTGGGTAGGGTGCGTGGAAACAGTGCAGGAGACCCCCACACCATGTGCAATGGGATATGCCCCTTGGGAAAGGCGCTTCGCACGTGAACGAAGGCGCCACGGCGAGTGGCGGCGTCAAGCTTCTGTGGTGGGTGAGACCTGCGCTTCGGCAAGCATAACTTGAGCTACGCTTGGCCGAATCCCGCGCGGTTTGGTGCGTTGAAAGCTCATGACTAGCCCTATGAATGTTGTGATCATGTCTATGTTCAAAAACTAGCGCAAAACGACGTTATTCCCTTTGCAAACTGACTGTCTCTAAATTCCTGCTCACATAGCGTGAGGCGACCACAAAGCTCACGCTCAGTCTCAGATTCGCCCAAAACAGTAGACGTGAACCACTAGAGACGATCAGACAAATGTCGGGACCGCACCACGCGGATCTCATCCTGAAAGGTTATTCTTCTTCTGTTTTTTTTGTTGACTCCAGCTGTGGTGAAGAACACTCTAAACTCGTGAGCCACATCAAAACAGTTGGCCACTTGAGATTTCATGATCATACTGTTCCAGAATGTTGCCTGGAATTGGGGTTAACTCAAGAGTTGGTCACTTCTCTTGGTAAGCATTGGTTCATGAGCGTGCTTCTTGTGAAAATCCTCCATTACCAAAGTCAGTCGTTGGACTATGTGTCTTTTCAGGCTCTTAAGTCCTGAATACACCTAGTTTTAGTTATCACTAATGTGAGCTTGGTGGCTGGAGCCTCCTCCCTTCACGCCAGGTGTCACTCCAATGGGCATCTGCAGAGGCAAGGGGTTTGTTGAGCCCGATGTTCCATCACTATGTTGGGAGTCGTTGCAGCTGCACCATGTGCCATGAAGCCTGCTGCTACTGCTGCTGCTGATGCCTGGTTCACCTTCAGAACATTGTATACTGGTCACTGCTGATTTTCCATCACCAAAATCTTCAATGGTTTACCGCTTATTGTCATCAGTTGCGCTCACTCTGTTCACGATCATCCTTGCAAGGTCTGTAAACTTGTTTCTACACGGTGGAGATGTCCTGAATGCTTGTGCGAGGTTGTCACCTAAGAGAAAAGTTGTTCCTCTGATGCCAATTCACTTTGATACCAAATGTTACACCAAGCAAGATGTAGGTGGTTCACAAGTTGAAGATGTGGATTGCAAAAAGATTTTAGCGATAAAGAGATCTGGATGATCTGAAATAAGAAGTGAGTGTATTTCAATGACAAGTGTTGGAGTTCTCCAGTGCACATGTACAATATCATAATGGCGAATGAGGCATACTTGGGATCATGGGCACTCAAGTCAAAAGACACGTACAGTGTCGCGTCATGAGAGGATGCTTTGAGATGCTCCATGATGCCGTCGGTGTTTTTTTATAAGCGTACCTTTTTAAAAGTCTAGCATTCTGAAGAAGTCAACCAGAAAGTATTGGAATATTGGTATGGTTTGCAATGGTCTCATCGTCATTCATGGAAAGTGGTCAAACCTGTCCTATTCTTCTAGAATAATACACTAGAGGTCGCGATAGGTGGCCACACATACCTCAGCCAAATGGCATAAGAAATGCGGAGGTCCACGCAATGTGGGCAGTGAATGTAAGGAAAAAATGCTCACGCATGGAGTTTGGTGACCCTCATTCCAGCGGTGGTGTCCTAGCGTGTTGCGAGACGCAGATTTATGCCAGCTAAAATGACCGTTGATCTCTTGATCACAGCCCCGTAGGCTTTTGTACAGCTCCCAACTGTTGTGCGAAGTGTCAAAGTCCAGCCACTTGAAACATTACTCCATCACAAGCACATCTCTTTTAGGAAGGTGCTCGTTTCGGTCCCAGTAGAATTTAAGTCGGCTGATTTGGGATACCGGGTGGATTGCTTTGCTTTCAAGGAGGCTGCGCTTTGTGACAACAGCCTTCCCTATTTTTCTGACCATGAACGGCCCCAACCACCTATTCTAATTTTCCCATCCGCATGACCGAGTGCGGCACCGAAAGGTGCCCACAACCCCTCAGAGGAAGGAAAATAGTAAAATTTCACTCCAGCGGCTTCAATAGTGTTCCAACTCCAGATTAGATAACATTCCCTGAAATCTTACAAGTTCCTGCATCCAGAGCAACTTGAACCAACAGGATCTGCTGAGTATCAAGGAGGTTATGATCTCTCAGAGTTGGGGTATCCTTGGCAGATTGGGGAGGTAGGCAACATTGGCATTTGCTAAAAAAAATCCACCGGATGTGAGTAGCATGAAACGATCAATGTGTTAATCCACCGGATGACTGTGAAGTCACCTGGTGGAAATTTCTGCCGCATCCAGTATTACAGATTGTCACTGGGGGACTTTGCCACTTTTTTGGCTCGGAGCCCATGACTCAATCCAGTTTCTTCCTCAGGGACTGACTCAAAATGACTCAAAAGGGACAAGTTTCAAACCCTGTCCAATCCTAGCATAAAGCTCAACACAAAAGAAACTGAGGTATATTAAAAAAGTGCAGAGGACCTCTCTTGCACGTGCAAAGGGATCTGCATCTCCGGAAAGGCATTTTGCATGTGAGAAAAAGCACCACAGCAAGTGTGCACCACAAGAGGCATTAGGCATTAGACCTTCATTTTGGCAAGTGTAACTTGGGCTACCCTTGGTCCAATAGCACACGGTTTGGTGCATAGGAAAGCTTGCAACTGACACAACAACTTTTCAGGTCATGTTTATGTCCAGAAACCAATGCAATTTTTTTTGTTTCATTTTCAAAAGTGACTATCTATAAATTCCTACTCACACATCGTGAGACAACCAGAAATCTCATGCTTTATCTAAAATTCACCCAAAAGGAAAAGGTGAGCCACAAAGGATGGTCAAGCACAGCCCTGATCCCATGTTTCTGAGAAAGGATTATGGGCCCACAGCCTTGAAATTCGCCAAGAACATCATTCCTTGATAACACATGGGATTACAGGCACGGACAACGTCGCCACAATGTCTGAGAACTTGTCCGAGTAGAAGGCACCATAGGTGATCTTGCCTTCTGTCCATCCCCCATGGACGGTGATGAGTGGGACCCATCTATTTGGCAGGGTCATGAGGAGGACCATAGCCTCCAGTTGTGTGTCATTTTTCCACCCCTCGTTGTTGCATTGTGAGGCGAGCAACTCCATCTGCTGCATGGCAAAGACATCTTCTCTCTCCTTAACTCTCACCACGAGGAGCCACTTCATCGCAAAAAAAGTAATCGTAAACATATTTTGCCAAGATTCGGCTGCCAGCTTGCAGCCATGAAAGTAGCCCCAGTGTGAGTCAACTATCCTGGACGCAAGGAGCATGAGCGTCTCTGATTTCTTTGCGAAGCCATGCTTCTCCACGTCTGTCTCTGTTGTCTCGTCAAGGAAGTCATGTTCTCAACATGACCTCCAGCATTCCCTTGTGAGGTGGAGCTCAAGGTGCTATCTCCATAACCCAAAACCAAGGCCAACTGCATACTTCCAGGTGGGCTCAGTCTCCATCTTTTGCACCATTACAAAGTACATCCATAACAAAGCGCAATTTTGGAACTACATGGAGGCCTTGTTCTCCTCATTGGCCCTCGCCACCAAAGTGTGTGGTGGACAGAAGCAGGGTCAAAAGAAGCGGAGAAAATGGTGATGAAAAGAAGGGCGCCATGAAAGGTATATTCCTAGCAACTGCAGTAGGGAGGAATAATTGGCCCGCGAATTTCCGGAGGAGGTAAAGGCTGGCAACAAGGATGGAAAAGGCAGGAAGTCGTTCCTCAATAACAATGGAACCATTTTCTCACAAAGGCAAAACAAGCAGTGCCTATATTCCTGGGCCAAGGAGCATCCTCTATTCAAAAATCTGGTGTTCATCAACTATCACAAGTCTGCCAAGTCAATGGTGGTTGTAAGCAAAAATTTGAGCCGGCAGCTGGCCAAGATGATGTGGAGGTGGAAGTCAAGGTTGGTGGTACAAATCCAATGTTTGTTTGTTTTTCATGTACAGCACGTTCCAGCTTTGCTGGCTATTTTGTTTTCATTCTCTTGATGGAAAAGGGGTGTAAGGTGCTCTTCCACAAGAAATGCCTAGTGTTTCACAAGGACAGTGACAGAATTTCATGCTTGAAACAAAGCGCGAGGGAGGTATCCACATCCTGGAGACCAAGGTGATTCCCACCGCATTGAGCGCAATAGATCGCACGAACGTGTCGTTAACATAGCCATGGGAGGGTGCGTTGATTTGGAGGTGTGGCACTAATGGCTGGGGTGTTTTTTACCCGCTATCATCAAGAAGTTGGAACAGTGTGAAATGCTTCATGGCCTGATCATCAATGGTGGAATCAAAGCAGTAGCAGATGCAACAGTGCACAAGAAGTGCAAGCCTTGAGTTTTGCACAGTGCACGGCACAAGCCGTTTAGCAAGAGCACAGTTTGCGCACATGACATGTTAGAGGTTGTGCATAGTGACATGTGTACACCATTCAAAACGTTTTCTAATGTAGCTCAAGATTGTTCATCACCTTTATTGGTGACTACAATAGGGAGCTCTTTGTGTACCCCATGCTGTGGATAGACAAGATCTTGGACCAGCTAAAGGACTACGTCACAGTGGTGGAGAGATAGACTGGGCGGAAGGTCATAAGGATGTGCAGCAACAATAGCGGAAAGTACATGTGCTACAGCAGATAGCTGAAGTAGTAGGAAAGTAAGTGGACTAAGTATGGAATATTGTGTCTCCAGACACACTACGCCATTCTTGCCACAACCCAAGGGAGTGGTAGAGCAGGAAAACCAGACACTACTGAACATGGTGCAGACCATGCAGAGTTGCCACAATGTTTTTCATGAAATCTGCGCATACGGCAAGCTACACCATCAACCTTACCTCAACAATGGTGGTGAAGGTTAAGGGTGGCTGGAAGATTCCGTAGGAGGTTTAGAGAGGGTGCAAGCAATGTGTGGCACATCTGAATTTGTTTGGGTGTAAGGTGCGTACGATGGTGTAGGCGGTGAAGTAATGCAAAAGCAACATGGATACAGGCAAAGCTGTTTTTGTTCCTTGGCTATGAGAGCACTTACAAGGCATATCGGCTGTCGGACCCATGCACACAATAAACAATCCACTGCCATGACGTTAACTTGGACAAGCAGTAGAGGTTTGGTAACAGCAGCAATAACATGGAAACAATGAACTCTTCCAAGGTGAAGGGGGAGTGGTTTCAGGTCCTGGACTATGAGAAGGGGTCAGTAGATGCTGAGGTAGAAGGATGAAGCATTAGAGCACCGGTATAGCGGAGGTAGCAACCGACGCAAAGGACTATGACAACAATGCAGCTGCTTTGGAGATCCATCGAAAAGATCAGATGGATGAGGTACAAAAGGTGTTGAGGCATGCACTCCTAGTAAAGCATGTATCAAACATCGGGGGGAAATCCTCCGGACGAGCAGTACCAAGGTATGAGAGACCATTGGGGAGCTGTCAATGATACATTTTGTTGGAGTGAGCAGAGTCAAAAGGGTTGTAGCAAATCAAGAAGGCAAAACCAAAGCCTCCTCACTACAGCGGAAGGCAGCGGATAGCGAAGAAGTGCATCGATGGAGGTTATGGCTGATGGATCCGCATGACGTGGTGTAATCTGGCTACATTAACAAAGCCAATGACCATGCAAGAGGCACTCATGTAGCCCAAGGGGGAGCAGCGGGATGTCACCATCAAATTGGAGTTGGGGTTTATTGCAGAAAACAACACATGGGAACTGGTTGACCGGCCAAAAGATGCAAAGGTCGTTGGCTTGAACTAGGTCTTTACAACCATGTTCACAAAGGAAGGCTTGGCTGAGAATTCCAAGATGCAACTTGAGGCTAAGGGATATGTGCATTGTAAGCACTATGACCAGACGTCTGTCTCCATTGCCAAGTTCACAAGCATCCGGACAATCCTTGCAGTGGCAGCTACGAAGAAAATGCTGCTCCATCAGATGGACGTGAAGATGGCATTTCTATATGTTCCTATTGATAAATGAATTTACATGAAGGTGCCCAAGGGGGTGGAGACACCAGTGGCCAAGGTGTGCAAGTTGGATAATTCTTTTAATGGGCTGAAAAAATCGACCCAGTGTGGTGAAAAAATGGAAGACTTATGGTATTGATTAGATTCAAGCATTGTGCATCAGATCAGAGTGTATACGTACGGCACAACAAGCAGCTCCATCAGATTGTTGCACTCTACATGGAAGGCTTGATCCCGTGCTACTCGGACCTACCGAGCCTATAGAATCTAAGAAAGCAGTTGAGCAATAGGTTCCAGGTGTGAGATATGGGGAAGCTGGAGTACTTTCTTGGGATGAACATCTGAAAAGGAGGGCACTCATGCTTGAGCTGGGGTAGGCCAAGTATGTGGCTGAGGTACCAATGCAGTACATCATCGAGGAAGTTAATCATATCAGCAGTCTAGTATTCACAACCTGTGAACGCAGCACAACGATGGCACAGTAAAGTGAAAGGAGTAGAAGGACATGGCAAGGGTCTCCTATCAATTGGCTGTGGGAAGCCTCATGTACACCCTGCTGGTAAGTTTACCGGACCTCGCCTACGCAGTTTACCGAGGGAGCAGGTACGTGGACGATCCACGAATACTAGACTGGAATGCATTCAAGCGCATCCTATGGTACCTGCATGCAATACGACATGCGCGTCTGAGGTTTGACAGAAAGGGACAATCTGACATTTTTTTGCTTGGTCTACCACAAGGACTCAGACCACACCAAAGATGAGGATACAAAATAATACACCTCAACCTATGTGTTCTTCCTCACGAGTAAAGTAGCCTTTTCATGCTGCAGGAAGCCGGACTGTATTGCCACCTCCACAGTGGAAGAGGAGTACATCATGCTAGTCGAGGCGGTCACGCAGGCAGTGTGGTTTTTCAGGTTGCTTTGCGAGTTGGGCGTGCCGCAACGGGAGCCACCAGTGGTACATGAGGACAACATCGGTTCTGTATTGCTGCCGAACACCCTAGCGCAACACCAGAGGTTGAAGCACACCAAGTACACTACCACTACACACAGGAAATGTGATGGGACAAGTGATGATATAGCATTGCAGCACTCACGACATGCTTGCAGATTGTTTGACCAAAGGGCAACCCGCTGATCGGCATACAATGAGAGAGGCTGGGCCTAGGATGACTGGCTACAAAGTGCTTAAGGACTCATCAGAAGAGGAGTGGAAGAAAGTGAGAGAAGCAGGCATGGAAGTAGCATGGTGGGACATTGCTGCATCGATGCTGGGATGCAAGAATCCAATGATTGGTGATTCCAAAGCCACCATACTTGCTATGGCAGAGGGAAGTCTGAGGAATGAAAAAGCGCCAATATCCATATAATGTACTTTGTGACTCATCTGCCCAGCACCGGCAAAAAAAACCCTTAAGACCAGTATGCTTAGTAGCATCGCTGACCAAGCATAAACAAAGTTTTCATGGCTGTGCAGACCATTGAAGGTAAGCGAAAAAAGTCACTGATCAAATGCCTCCCTAGCTGTCAATAAATGGAAGTTTGATGGATGACTGACGGAATTGTCGATTTTGTTTTTTAGTTGCTAATCATCGTTCGTTGGAGTTGCTTGATCACAAGGGGGATTAAAGATTCCAGTCGCCAGCTTCAGAAATGAAAAACAAACGTATTGATATCAGTGCTAGAACCTTAATCTAAGCATGAAAGATAAAACAAAACATTCCCGAGAAAACATAAGGGGTTCTGGGTTTTTAATTTGCACAGACACCTGCCGGACCCCATGGTATCGGGGTGCGGTGATTTCCCTTTCAACCCATGGAAATTCTTGAACTCCCCCTAAAACATGTACAAAGCTCTCTGCAAGTATCAAGAATCCCTCCGTTGAAGGGTTTCTTATACTTGTGGATGAGATGCATGTCATTTTTCGACGACGCATGACACGCGGCCTTGACAGGCCTTTGCTTTTCCCTTGTTCCTGGTCGAGCAGTAGCGGAGACTGTCAGGCGGATGGGATGTCTTTTTCTTGACAGTGATAGGATGGGTTTTTAAGGTCCAAAGTAAGGGTTCATGGGGCTTGCACCAAAACCTGAGCTGGTAGAAACCTCCAGCTCCATGGAGATTGATGTCATCAATCAGGGAGACTTCCGATTGTGCTAGACTTCCATGAATCTGGGTCATATCTTGTGTAAATGATGGAAACTACAGAAAAAGGGCCCAAAGGGGAAAGGGGGAAACTGTGAAAGAAATCCCAGGAGTCGGAAAATGACAGAGGCCAGGCTTAGACGGTGATGCTCTTCCTGTCTGAGAGTTTTGAACAGCTCTCAATGTCACAAACAAGGGTCCCTCATACTGTCAAAGTTTATGAGGAATACAAGGACAACCAACCGATTATACGGCTAAGAGTACAACAGAGGGATTGCAAAAACAAAAATTGGTATGTGCATGGATAAAGGAGTTTCTTACATATTTTAAAGAAATCATATAGTTCAGAACCTGGGTTAGAAAGCAAAACACGGATTTTTTTAAGGATTAACCGTTCATGGACGGCTGAATATGCATGGACTTTGTGAACCACTTGGACTGTAAGTTGGGGATTTGCAAGATGTATTGGTCTAGAGGAATTTCCCCGTGAAAGATCACAAAATCATCCTTGGAGAGATTTCCAGTACCAGCACAACCAAAAACTTAATGGGTCCAGCGAAGCAGTTCACAAAAACATTAATGACTAAAAAGGACACCTACCTCACGACGCTGATATCACTGGAAGTGGCCAAGCGGTACCTGCGACGTGTGGAGCTCAGGCATACTTAGTGATGGATATGAGGGTATCAGAAAATGACAGGAATTAGTTGCTCAATAGAAATCATCTGGCACTGCAGTTGTGTGGAGGATACTTTACAGGTTCTAACGTACTTTGCAGAACTCATATTGGAGTCTGTTTCAGTAAGATATGTATTTCCAAAGTTCTGAGATGATAGGTCAGATTCCCGTGACGACCTGAGCACTTTTAGCACAAAAGGCGTCCAGAATTACTAACCAGGATGGCTGAGAGCAGCTTTCAAGGAGAAAGCATGGCTGGAAGGCCTCTAAGAGACTTAAAGGAAGGATAATTTGAAGATTATTGGCCGTGCAGGCCGTGAGAGACATAATTCTCATGCATGGCAATGTGGTTGCCGCTCATTCCACTACGCTAGGAGTGTGTAAGAGGGTCAACTTTGACATAGTGTATCTCAGTGCTCTCTTAGCCAAATGAGGCATACAAGGGCTTGTTATGAATCTGTGATGATTTCATTTCTCACTCAAGAGACCACTTGGATATTTGCACTCTTTGCAAACCTGCATTTGCTTCCGTAAATGTAGGTTGATTTCTGTTTGTGCAACCTGCAACTCCTTTTCACGAACAGGTGGTCCTGCCTAGGCGGCTCTTGGTGAACCTGATCACCTCCTTGAGGTCTGCCCCAAGTTTCCATCAGTGGTATCAGAGCTAGAACAAGGATTTGCCTCATCCCTGAGGTATTCCTTGCACCGTGTTGTGTGAGAGAGTTGTTTGTGGGCTTAACTTTGCACTACCATGGCAACATCCTCGTCAGTGGTGGCCGGCATCAACATCGCCAAGTTGGAAGGCAAGAACATCTTCAACTAGAGCCACAGCATGAAGATGGTGCTAATGGAGCAAGGTATCTGGAGCCAGGTAGATGAGAAAGAGAAAGAACCAACAGAAGGCTCTCTCTTTCTCTCTCTCTCCTTGTGAGGCCCGTACCTACCGCAAGAAGCATGAGCACATCTTCACCACCATATATCTCTACCTCACAAATCAAAAGTAACTCCTTGTCCATGGCATCCTCACACCAAAGGAGGTTTAGACTATTCTTGAGTCTATGTATGCTTCCAAGTCAAGCCTTACAAAACATGTTGCTGCATCGCCGCTTTTACACTGTGAAGATGGATGAGTCCGGATCCATGATTCACTACATCAATATGGTGAAGTCTCGAGCTGACCAGCTTGCTGCAATCGAGGACTTTTTGATTGAACTCCTGCTCATGCTAACCATCCTCTCTGGCCTACCTAGCAGCTATACTCCACTGATTGTTATCCTAGACAAGCGTGGCGACAAGCTCTTCCTCGATGACGTGGATGACAGCCTGCTATTTGAGGAGGGCAAAAGCAGACTAGACGTTTCTCTCATCACCAACTCTGGTCCCGGGGGTGGTGCTGTACCAAACAGGGACAATGACAGAGGAGGGAAGAAGAAGGAGAACTGCCACTAATGCAAGAAGCCAGGCCATTGGGTGCTTGAATGCGGGAAGGAAAGGGCAGACGGAAAAGCAGTCCGACTCTTTTGTGAACGGAGCAGATTGGGAGAGTGGATTCATGCCTATCATCCGGACCATGCACATCTACAACAAAACCACCTTGTTTTGGATCATCGACTCAAACTCCAAGCAGCACATGACACGTCGCCGAGAGTGGTCCATCGTCTACTCCGCCATTGAACCTTGAGGGGTGTACATGGGGGTCAACCATGTGAAAATGGTAGTTGGGGAGGGTGAGATTGTGTTTTGTGCTTCCATTAAGGGAAATCACATGCAATGTTGTTTAAAGGGGATGCTCCATGTTCTGGGCTGGCAACAAAACCTCCCATCTGTTTCCTCTCTCATCTCTGAAGGTATACAAATTTTCTTTCATGATGGTGGTTGCACCATCTCTACCCGTGCAGGCCGTTTGCTTACAAAAGCGACTAAGGAGGATAGTCCTTACTATCTCTATGTGGCATTGGAGAAGTATGCTGTCAGTGTTTGCCGCAAGAGAAGGAAAATGACATCAGCCTATGGCACCGCCGGCTTGGTCACCTTGGCGTTGGGGCCATCACAGTCCGTCAGATGGTCTGTGGTCTGGTGCTCAAGGTGGTGAAGCAACCTGGTGCATCAGCTTCTGAGAGCTGCATTGAAGGGAAGCAAGCCCACTGCATGTTGCCTAAATTCTCAAGTGAACGGTGATCACCGTTCACTTGAGAATTTAGGCAACATCATCGGCGACGGATGCATGACCATGGATTCAAAGAAAATAGAAGTGGACAGAACTTAGCTGACGCCCACTAAAATTTGGGGACGTCCAATTATTTTTGGGTTCTTTCTGTTGGCCTGAGGGTGAGTGTGCACCGTGGAGGATCCCTAGCAATGGCTGGTTCACACCACCAACTGTTTTTGGACAGACTGAAACTGTGGAGGCAACCTGCTCCAAGGATGGCAGGAAACTAGTCAGAGAGTGAGGCAATAGGTTTGGCCTGAATTGACTGGGATTAAACTCTTGATCAAGGCTCACAAGCCGTGGAATTTTATAGCCACTGACCTAAGCTTTCCAGAACACCAAAGCATGCCAGATTTGAAGCTTCCTAGCAGATTCTATGGCCTCTAGAGTGGCCCTTGGTAGGCTGTCTTTTCCCACCTAGGAAGGCATCCCTTCCTTCCTCTAGAAGCTTCTGCCCCTTCCTAGATTCCTCAGCTTGCTTCTAGTAGGAAGGAAGGTATCCAGAAGAACAAGACACCTCTAGATGCCTTGTAGGACAAGTCATCCCTTCTAGAAGGTGTGCCACCTTCCTGGACCCTCAACTCGCCTTCTAGAACCTTAAGGAGGACTTCTAGAGGTTGAGCTAGCTTCCTGGCATCTACTTTTCACCTCCCTTGAGACAGGGCATAATTTGATCTTGTGGAACTTGAACCCGGGCCCCTGCCTCTAGAGGTGGACACCATTAACCACTAAGCAACTTGGGCTTGTCTTTTTGTTGTTCCTTTTGGGAGTCACTCCTGCAATGGTGAGGAGCGTCACTCCAACAATCTCCCCCTTGCACATCACCCATGGTAGGCGTCCATGCTCAACCTGCAGCTTAAGAGCCTTTCTCCTCATGGGAGGCGAGCTCATATTTTACTGCTCCCTCCCACTCAGTCCCATCCTTCTTGTGTAGTGCCTCCTTCAAATTCCTCTTACGTGAAGAAGACTTGTGCAAACCCAATCCAAATTTCCTTGTCGGCATCGTACCTCTTTGTCCTTCTTTGCACACGGCGGCTCGTGCAGGTCTGTTGAGGCAGTTGTTCTTGTTTCTGTCTCCTTTCAGCACCATCCTCTCCAAGCACTTGCTCCCCCTCTCTTGGAGACGTTGGATACATCGGTCGACTCTCCGCCTCCATGTCCATCTCCGGTGCTTTGAATTCCTCATCCGAACTGGCCAAAACAAATTCTGCCACTCGCCCATCCCTTCGGCGATCCTCTCCGGCTGGTGCTACAACGAGGACATCACCCTCATTCACGTCCTCCGGGATCTCCCCCTCAAGGAGTGGCAGCCACTCCCCCCTTTTGGAGAGGCCTGCCTCCTCATCCGTCCAACGGTTTTTCTCGTTGAACGTGACATCGCGACCCCGCACAATCTGCTGCCTCCTTGGGTCAAAGAGCTGGTACACCTTGCTTCCGCTCTCATAACCAAGGAATGTACACCGGCGGGTTCGTGGGTCCAGCTTGCTCCGCCCTTCACGTGCCTGCACAACTGCATCTACAACACAACCAAACGTGCGGAGGTGACCCACTGCCGGCTTCCTCCCGCTCCACACCTCTTGTGACGTCTTCCACGTCTTTCTCTCGTTTTCCTTCAAGGGCTTGGTTGGTGTAAGGTTCATTGTGTATGCCGTTGTCCGTGCCGCCTCCGCCCAACACCGTTATGGAAGGCCGGCGTTGCTCAACATGGATCGCACCATGTTAAGGATTGTGTGATTCGCTCTCTCTGCGACACCATTCTGCTGCGGGGAGTGTGGAGTTCTTTTCTGCCACTCAATCCCCTTGCTCTTCATCCACCCAAGGCAGCCCGCATATTCAACGCCTTTGTCGCTCCGGAACGCCTTCACCTTCAACTCTGTCTGCCGTTCCACATCTGCCACCAACTCTTGCATACATACAAGGACTTCGCTCTTCCGCTTCATGAGGGAGAGGTACAGTTTCCAGCTGTGGTCATCGATGAAGGTGAGGAAGTAGCGAGCTCCACCGATGGAGCTCTCAAGTGGTCCACACACATCTGTGTGTACCACTGCCAACTTTGTTGATGCACGCGTCGCCTTTGCCACAAACAGTTGCCGCATTGATTTGCTGATGACACATGGCTCACACACTGTCTCCTTGGTTCCATCAAGACCACTGATTTGGAGACCTTGCACCACCTCTCTCTTTGCCATCTCTTTCATCGTCGATGGAGAAACATGGCAAAGTCGGCGGTGCCACAGGTCATGTCTCCTTCATCCTTTGTTGCAAGATTGGCGGCGTTGGACCCCGCCCGGCTGCCGAGAATCTTTGCACATAGCAGGTACAATTTGTCCTCTCTCTTGGCATGCACAATAACCTCGCCTTTTCCCTCCTTGCGGATGACGACCTCCTTCTTTATGGAGAGCACCTCAAGTCCCTTCTTGGTAAGGCGACTGACGGAGAGCAGGTTTACCCCAAAGTTGGGCATGTGGAGCATGTCGTGCATTGTGCTCATGATAGGTTTGCCATCCACAGTGGACTTGATGTGGACATTACCCTCACCGGTGGCCACCTCTATTTTGCCCTTGGCCACCGTCATGCGTCTCTCCAAGATGCCCTAGGTGACAAATGCCGCCCTGCTGCATTGCGTGTGGCAGCCTGATCCGGAGTCAATTACGGCAACTCCCAGATCCTTCAATTTGGTGGAGTTGTACGCCATGAGGGCCTGCTCGTCCTTCTTCCCACCCTGCTGCAACCGTTCTGGCTTCTTCTTGGGACAGTTGCGTGCATAGTGGCCCTCCTTGCAGCAATTGAAGCACTTCCCCTTCTTGTCACCCTTCTTGGTGCCCACTTTGGCACCCTTTCACTTGTCGCCTCAGCCTCCACAATGAGGATGAACTATGTACTTAGAACTTGATGCCGCTGCACTCTCTCGACCACCACGTCGCATCCACTAGTTGCGCACGTACTAAGCAACCTTCGGGTACTTCAGATCGTCGGAAGGCCAGCCACCAAGGACTGTGATCATGGGACTCCAACTGTCCGGCAAGGCCAGGAGGAAGATCATAGCTTGCAACTAAGAGTCAATCTCTCAACCAGTGGCCACGCACTCCGCTGCAAGTGACTCAATCTGCTGCATGATCTCCATGATGTTTTCACCTTCGTTGGCTCGGAGGGTGACGGGCTGTTTGAAGATGAAGAGCTTATTGGCAAGGTTGTTTCACTGGTAGATGGAGCAGAGTTTTGACCATGCGTCTACGGCCAGGGTGTATTCTTGGATGTGTCCAAGTTGTGGTGGACATAACGCGGACACAAGGAGCGCCAATGCCTTTTTTTTGTGCTTCTTGTATGCCTCCTTCACCTCAGCCATTGCAGTCTCCGGCGAAGCAGTCTCCTCACCCGTTATGAGCTCAAGCAGTCCCTTGTCGTTGAGGAAGACCTCAAACTGCCACCTCTACAAGGCAAAGCCTGTCCCATCAAACTAACGGACATTATGGCTGCTCTCTTGCTCGCTGGTCGCCATGTCTTGCTGTTGGAAGCGTGAAATCAAGTTGGCTTGGAACCCCTTAGAGGTATGGGCCCATAACCCTTTGTTGGCCCGAGGGTGAGTGTGCACCCTGGAGGATCCCTAGCAATGGCTGGTTCACACCACCAACTGTTTTTGGAGACTGAAACTGTGGAGGTAACTTGTTCCAAGGATGGCAGGAAACTAGTCAGAGAGTGAGGCAATAGATTTGGCCTGAATTGACTGGGATTAAGCTCTTGATAAAGACTCACAAGCAGTGGCATTTTATAGCCACTGACCTAAGCTTTCCAGAACACCAAAGCATGCCAGATTTGAAGCTTCCTAGCAGATTCTATGGCTACTAGAGTGGCCCTTGGTAGGCTGTCCTTTTCCCACCTAGGAAGGCATCCCTTCCTTCCTCTAGAAGCTTCTGCCCCTTCCTAGATTCCTCAGCTTGCTTCTAGTAGGAGGGAAGGTATCCAAAAGACCAAGACACCTCTAGATGCCTTGTAGGACAAGTCACCCCTTCTAGAAGGTGTGCCACCTTCCTGGACCCTCACCTCGCCTTAAGGAGGACTTCTAGAGGTTGAGCTAGCTTCCTGGCATCTGTTTTTCACCTCCCTTGAGACAGGGCATAACTTGATCTTGTGGGACTTGAACCCGGGCCCCTGCCTCTAGAGGTGGACACCATTAACCACTAAGCCACTTGGGCTTGTCTTTTTTGTGTTCCTTTTTGGAGTCACTCCTGCCATGGTGAGGAGCATCACTCCAACACTTTCAACCACTATCATTGATTCATTCAGGAGTACGCCAGAGTGTCAATGCCTCTCTATGATCTCACTCATAAACCACCCAATGGAGTTGGAGAGACAATGGACAAGAAGAGTTCAATTCTTTGTATAATTCTCTACCTCGGCCCTAAAAAGCAGCGGAGAATTCAAGTTGGTGACCGGATTTGATGGCCAATTTTGGCACGTCATTTGTGGAATGTGACCCTGATCTCTTGAGGCTGTTCATGAAGGGATATGAGTAGTTCTGGTTTGAAAAACCTTCCTGGTGACAAAAACTCACTCGCCAATTCTATATACTGCGAGAAATAGGGTACATTGCATGCTGTTAGAAGGGTGCCAGAAAAGTAGTCTAGGTGGACACTTCGGCAAGGATAAGAAGTTTCACAATCTCGTGAAAGTGCATCTGGTGAGAGAAGATGCAAACCGACATTGCATACTTGTGCAAAACATTTTCTGTCCGTCAAGGCCATTATTCCAGGAAAACAATATCACCGGGTTTCCTTCAACCGCTACTGGTATTCAAAGAACCACGGCCAAAAATTAAAATGAATTTCATTTTGATTCATCCCATCACGCAAGAGGGGTTTCACGCAACCTTTGTGGTTGACTGGCTCTCGAAGGTGTCGCACTTCATACCTACAATAACAATGTCACTTCCAAGGGAACAATGTTGTTGTTCCTCGAGTCCAACTACATGGCATGCCCTCCTCCATCACAAGCTCTAGGATAGGAGATGTTCCAGCACATTCTGGTGGGAGATGATGATTGGGTATGACAGTCGGATCCAGCTTTTATGACATTCTAGGTCCAGACTGACGGGTCGACTGGGCAAATTGATCAGAGGCTTTAGCAAAATGCTGTGTAATCCATATGACATTGACTGAGCGGTCAAGCTTCCGGCCACTATGCTTGCATTCAACTCTGCAAAACTCCATAGAAACAGGTAGAATTCCATTGGATGTGGTTCAAGGCAAACTGTGTGAAAATCTGGAAGGTTTGAAGAGTTCAAGCATATACAATTAGTCAAAATTTGGTGATAAGAACTCCAAAAAATCCAGGACAACAGTTGCTAGAAGGCCGCAACGAACCAAGCAGCAATTAACCGAGTGATTGACAAGCATTGGACGAATACCATGTCCTACTCAGCCCAGTGAACATCTGGTTATGAGGACAAGACTGCACAAAGCTCAAACCTAAGTGGTTGGGGTTGCTTACAACTTAAGAGATGTGGGCACTTTTTTCGCCAAGCTCCGCCTCCCTGGAAGCATGGATATCCACCCAGTGTGCCACAAGCGGACTCAAGCTCTACTGGGACCCAAGCAAGAACTTCCTTAGTTGAGACGTACCTCTGCCACCACCTGTTGCAGCAGACAAAGGCACGGGATATGTCCATGCCAATACTCAGAAAATTGATCAATAGGTTGACAGTTGTTTCAGTGGGCATCAACCTTTACCTCACAATCTGCCATGCCTTTATGACAAAAAGGGGGGAAAGTGTTATGTCCTCCATTGACACAAGTCCCAGAACTTTGCACATGAACGTTTTTTTTTTTAAACATTCATGTCAAACAACTCTTTGACCTCTGGATGCTAACATCCTTCAGCCAAGGCCACGTTTTCCATTGCCCCGACCTTTGGTGTTCTGTTCCAGAAGATTCTTGGAGATGTGGCCACTTTCCAGCAGTATCTATAGGATTGTCGCAAACCGTATTGATTTTTTGATACTATTAAATCGACTTTTTGATAGCACTAGTATTCTACATAGAAGCGCATCAATGTCATGTAAGGATTTTGTCAAAGAAGCCTCTTCCAATACAGCATTGCACATGGCACTGGAATCGAGGGTTTAAGTCTCCAAGCATGCCTCATCCTTGCTCATGCTATTGCATGTATGCGCTTGACAGTGTAATCGGGATACACTGTATGCTTATGATAAACTATCTGACTTTCTTGAATCATCAGCTTGTCATTTACTTTGCTACTTCCACCTGCTCACTATCTATGTTTTTTTGGCATAACAGGGGTACTTGGCCAAACGATGCTACAATCTAGAGGTCGTTGCGTGTTGAGGCATGAATATAAAGAAGAAAAAAAACGTCTATTTACGGAGTTTAGGCACTTGTATACGTAAGGGAATAAACTTGTCTCCAAAATCTTGTTATGATTTTCCAGCGCGCTGAAAAACATGTCAACACTGGCTAAAACAGCTATTGATCTACTGAATGGCATCACGCAGGTTGTTGTAGGGCTCCCAGCTTTTATGCAATGTGTCCTAGCCTTGCCACGCCTTCCTTGGTTTCTGGTTGACCAGCTTCTTGACACAAATGCTGTATTGTGGATCACTCTATCAGTTGTAGATGCTGAATTGTACCATCAATGAAGACATAGGATGAACCACTCATCCACTGAGCTTGTTGATTGTGGCAATACTTTAACTAGTGTCCAATAACAACTTTGTGATTTCTCACTGGGCAGGTTCTTCATATCACTACGTCATGTAGCTCATGACGGCATGTTGCTCATTGATCAAAAGGCGGCGGATGCTTGATTATTATGTGGAAGGTTTTGTAACATTCCGTCCCCAGTTTTGTCTTCAAACACCCCTGATTTGGTCTTCTATCCCAGCTTCCTTAACCATGTAATGACCAATAAATCTGTGCAAATTTCCTCCACCAAGTAATGTTACACCACTCTTTGACTTGTGTAGCTCCTGGGCTGCACCCTTAGAAGGAACACCAATTGGACATCCACACATCCCTCCTCAAACTTCACAATATGAAGAACCTTTTCCTTCCACTTCATGGACCACTCATGTGACAAATTGGTCATTGCATATTTCTCTAAAGGGAGAAAAGTTTCACCATCTATTCATCTGACATTTTTCTACTCCTCCATGTTCTTCTCTTAATTTCGCCTTTTGCTTTAGAATGTTTGTCAAAAATTGTATGAAATTTGCCTACGTTTCTTGTAGGTAAAGCACAAACACGCAACCCTTTGTTGGATGACATCAGCTTCCATTGGACCCAAGGTCTTCAAAAACTGGTTCCTCCTACTGCCACAAAAAGAATTGTTGCCTTTAACTTTCCATCCATTGGAATCCTGGACTTGAGTGTTGTAGTTGGCACTTTCTACTCTGTAAAAAACGAGATTGAAAGCCATCTTCAATGCTGAGTATCACTATCGCAGGACGAATTTTAGGTTTTAGGCTTTCATTATAGTGGAAATAGAGTTTGTTGGTTGCAATACTGCTGTTAGTGATAGTTTTGTTAGACAGCCTTGTATGCTATGTCATTCTGGACTGCTGATGAAGTTGTTAGATCTTGTTTTTTACGTCAGACATCTCGTTCAACTTTCCAACAAAGTGTGTGGAGTCATCCTCATTCCCTAGTGGAGTCGAAGAAGTTTTGCCACATCAGATTAATCTGCTCGAGTGGTAGTGTGCCTGAAGTTGTTCATATGAGACCTTGGTCGTAAGCAATTGGTTGGATTTGTGTTAGGGGAGATGGCCGACCAAAAGTTGTGCATTAAATTCCCAAAGCTGCAGGATCTTGGCACATTCAATCCCAAAAATCAAGCATACCTCCAAACTCGACAGCCGTATCTGTGTTTTTATTTACATTCTTTGAAACTTGTAGGATCGACTGGCTCCATAAGTGCCATCCAGACATTCAAGATGTTGGTACCTCTCTTTCTTCCCATACCCGTGATTTGAAAAGATCGTCCCATTTTGCCTTGAGCTCTTAGGGAATATGATTATTGAGGCTTTGGAGTGGTGATAGATTCTGGTACAAGTTGTTTATTGTGCTTGTATTCTTGTGTATCTTGCCATCACTCAAGTGTCTTTCTGATGGGTAGTGGCAAGGGGCACTTTACGCCTCTTATTCAACACCTGAGTGGTCTTTGGAGTTTTTGGCCCAGCGACACTCTTGGTTTAGTCTACCATGCATGATACCACTACCTCTTAACAATATTCATGCATTCAAAACAGATATTCCCCACGCATTGAAATCCTCGCCTGGCATACTGCTATTGCAGGGTGCTTGCCTCCAATGCACATACTAAAAAGAAGAAAAACTTAGAAAGAATTTGAGAAATGTTTCAGTTCCTCAATCAATACCCTACACCTTTTTTCAAGGTGAATTCCGCGATACAAGTCAATCTAAACATACAAACTTCTCATCACGCATGCTTGAATCAACCCTACCACTCCCCACCTCAATCTCACATTATTTCACATTGCTACCTTCCCATATGCCGCTCATATATCTAAATGTACCTTCTAGTTTTCTCTCCAACTGGATTCAAGATTGTTCTACAGAAAAAAATGGGACAAACCAGTCCTCTTTCCGGAACCCCATATTTAACCATGGAGTTTCTTATTCAATACCCTCATCTCACATCCCATCTTCTTGATACAAACGTGCCTTCTTCCCATTCCTCCCAATTCATCCCACCCATTGTAGCTCCCACTATTTACCATGCTGAATTTCCATGAGCTGGATGCATTCATCTCTTCCAGCTGATGGGTGGTTTTTTTTTTCCCAATCAATCCAAAAATGCCTCCTCCCCACCCATAACAACTTTCAGAGGCCACATGTGCTGGTTGCTTTGTACATGATGAAACTCAACCTGTGCAAGGTCCAGATTTCATTGATAGCTGAATCATGACTTGTGCTTGGATTAGTTACATGGGTGGAAGATGTACATCCAGCATTCCTACCACTATCCCTAGAAAATAGAGCAAACCTTGCTTCCAAGTTAGGGTTTTTCTTGGTCACTATTGTCTCCCACTTTTCCTTAGGTTGCATTCCAAATTCTACTTTACTTGAAGAAAATTTCTAATTAGCCATCATATCAAGGACCAGTTTTCTGTCATTGCTCCCACCACTTTACCCCCCTCTCGCACTTGGATGGCAAGACAGTATGATTTGCAGCAAAAGCTCCACTCACATCTCTGTCCCTGGTTTAGCATCTCCCATGTCTCAAACCTCTCACTTCTTTCTCCATTCCACATTCTCCACATTAAGGTTCATAATCAACCATTTTTTTGCCTCTCCACCGGGTGGAGTCCACCCTCCCTTATGGACCAAATCTCTATCCCCTCAGGAAAGAAGATAAGCCGCATGCAAGGAGGAAAATTCGGCACAAAGATTCTTTCCATATGAGAGAGAATGCCACAAAAATGCAAAAAATAGGAGAATAAAAAGGCACAAGTTCACTCCAAAAGACCACCTCAATTTTTTAGCCTTCCCAGTTTCAACAATTGTCCAAAAAAGAGACATGTTTCCTAAGTACTTCTAGTCTTATACCCATACATTTGCAACCAGATGGAAACCAACCTTCAGCAGAAGAACCTTGAGTGATGTGTGCTATCATTGAGAAATGAGATGTTGGAACTAGTAGGTATAGAGGAACCCTCAAAGATGCCTAGATCTTACTGATGTACGCTACCAATTTCCGGAGAAGCCAATCGGCACCATAGGTGAGAAGTGTGGAGCACAAGGATCATAGACTGGGAGTGGACAGAAACCCGTCACATCCAGGATAACTGAATTGAATCACAATTTTGTTTAATAGAGTAGTAGGATTACATCAGATACTCATAGTATGTGATCTAAGCTTTCCAGCACATCCAAGCACGCCCAATCTGGAGTAGTAGAGCCCCTGTTGCGGGCGTTGAAGTAATCCTTGGTGAAGCCATCCACATCCTTGCTCTCTAGGCCAGGAGAGGTGTTTTGATGGTGACATGTCGAAGCGCCCTTCTCTGGCCCAGAATTCAAGGAGGATTTAATCTTGTTTAAGGAGATTTCCTTGGTTACCTGTTTTGTGGCCATGGTACATTTGGAGCCTGTTGGAGTTGCACCTGGATCACCAGTGGTGGAGTCTCCCATCATCCGTGATGGATACAAGATTCCACCCATAAAAAACCCTAAACTCGGGCTAGGCTCACTGTATGAATACTCACTCAAATCGAGCAATTCAAAGTTGAGTTATGCGTGGAAAAATCTAAGAAATCTAAATCCCTTATCAGATCAGGTGTTCAACTGCTCCCTAGTGGTGAAACCAAGAAGTACATTTAACGGCAATTATGGCAAGGTGCATACATGAGGTGATACGATAACTTATCCATTTACCAAACAATATCGCCTCAAGAAATAATAAAAGATCCCTGAAAACCTTTTCACAAAATGACTTAAGCAGGCCTTATCCTAAAAAACACATCAAGAACGATTTGGCGTTTTAACGGATGAAATGTGGTAAACCTTTCTCCCAGTACCATGACATCTAACCATGTGCAATTCAGATACAGAAACTATTACAAGAATCATTAGGATTTTAACAACAACCATTTGATACCTTGAGCAGACCACACACAATGCACTCATTGGTACATTCAGAAAAAGCACAGAAAATCAATAAATGCGTGAGAACCTAAAAAACCATATTCCAACATGGTTCACATTCAATGGAAACCTTATGGGACCCGTAAAATTCAACTCAGTAGTTGGACGGGGATGCTATAATGCACCCCTTTATCCACCTTTGGCACGGAGCCAAAATCAGCATAAATCTCCTTCAGAGTCCCGTCCCTTGTATTGGAGCTCCATCTGTTTGTCAAGCACACTTTCTACACACTAGCCCTCACCAATACAATCCAAGAAATTCAAAAAACTCAATACATGTCTCAAGAAAACATCCAATCATACCTGACTCAAAGCAAAACCTACAAACACAACCATCCTTCCCATAGGGGATTTCACGAGAGTTACCAATAGATCACAATACCGAGTATCGTACGGCCCAGTCCGGATCCTTGGCATTCAGTTCCACTCAACCCTGATCGAAATAATGACAATCATCTAGAAAACAAAGGTTGCCAAACCATTGGAGAATAACATCAAGTCCCCTCTCGGTACAAGATTTGTTTCCATCGATACTAGTACCAACCCAAACCTACATTATTACTCATCAAAATTACCTCCTCAGTTGATGACCACAATGAAATCACGAATGCCCTCACCCTATTATTTTCTTCACACTTAGTCCTTACTTGTTGAAAACAAGGGTGCAAGGCTGCACGCAAGGCATGCATGGGCTACAACGTGCGAACATAGGTTAAACAAAATGGATTGAGAAAAAAACAATGGAATGTAAAAGTTATCTTTTACTCAATAATTCATATGCCTTTTATGTTACATGGATGACAGAAGAAACTAGAACCATTTGGTGTGTACAGTTTTTCTTAGGATGATGAGATGGAAGTCGGTTGTATTGTTTAAATCAAGGATATGGATTCAGATTTAATTACAGACGTATATGTATTCCACGTTTTATCCAAATACACATGGAATCATCTATTGTTTTAATCTAGTTTCCACAGTTGAAATGTTTTTGGTAAGGGTACCTCTACTGTGAAACGTTTACCTTTTATGTGTTTGGTAGCTTCTGTCTAATCGAGGTAGAGTTCGGTCCATTTTTCTTGTGCCACGCTGGATTGAGCAAAGGTTCAAGATGAGCCTCACTCTACATCGGTGGTCTGGCTCGATCCACATCAAAGTGGATGGAGGAATGCCCTCCATGTTGCTTGCAGTTGGCCCCCACTGAGGCAATTTGTGAGGGCCATACTTGCTGTGATACAACCTACAAAAGCAATGCCGTCACTATACATTCTTTGCACACCCACCAAGTGGGATGTTCCATTGCATGTTAGGCTCGGTTTTGCTCTTATCGTGTTTGTCCAATGAATTTCACAAAAAGTGAAGTGCACACCCTGCTCATTGGAGGGGTGAGTCTCGTATTTTAGTTGAGCTCCTGAAAGTGGACAAGGTGGAATATGAACAAGAATGAGAATTCTCTTAAAATTGGATGATAAACGGAAAACTTTAGGGATACTTCATAGCCCAAAAACAGTTTCTACCTTAACATCCTCAAAGCATTTCTATGCTTGATGAAAGACCATGGAAAAAACATCAAGTTGTGTTATCTTATGAAATCCCAAAAAACTAAATGTGTCTAGAATACATTGAGTTGTTGACAAACACGAGTCCCTAAAACTTGCAAGTGGGCATTTTTGTTCTTACATTCATGACCAGCCGCATTGCGACTTCAGGATTTTCCTGTTGTTCGGCCAAAGGCATTTTGGCCAGCTGCCCCATCCGCCGGTGTCCCGTTCCAAACGTTGCTGACAAATTAAAACACTTTCCAGAATGGTCGTCAGAAGTGCTGCAAACCATATCGATGTTCCAATTTCATTCGGTCGACTTCTTGGCAAAGCTCAAATTTTACAAATAAGTGCCGGTCAGCTCGAACTCCAAATACCCGACCTACGCCTCATTCTCATTCTCGGCTTTGCATATATATGCTAGATACAGACGACACTTATCATCAAATTACACTTACTGCTTAACACGAGTCATCCATTTTTTCCAAACACCCTAATCGTCTTTTGTCCCGCACCTCATCCCTGTGAACCTCCTACATTCTGCTTTGCACAACACTTGGTATAAAAAAGCAGTGGCACTGGAGGGGCAACCAACACATTAACTACCTGGTGACAAAGTTCTCACTGCGTCTCCACCATTCAGATGATTGCCGACTTCACAAAGACAACGGTGAAAAGAGCAAAAACACCTAGCGACAAGCAACAGTCCCAGGCGATTACTCCAAGGGTGGAGGATCAACATCATGCGTACAACTACGCTCTCCAGGCAAACCAGGCGGAAGCAAAAACATTCACCGTGAATGGTGCAGCGCCAAAGGACCCAATGGAAAATTCAGTGATGGGCCCCTCTGGCTTGGCAAACCCTTCGCCTCCGCCGTAGCCCATTGGGTCGACACCTGGCACGATGGGAGGAACCGGCCGAAAAGTGTGAATCAATGAAGAACTGTACTAGAAATTGTCGAGGCTCGAAGGCCTCAATACCCATCTGCTCCAACAGCTCAATGTGGTGATAAAGGAGCTTCAAGTTTTGCGTGCACACAAAGCAGTGTTCACCAAGAGAAATATACAACTCTTGAGTGAACCCCAGATTCAACCGGCACTCGAGCCATTCGACCTCGCAAAATCCAAGGGACCAACGGTCAGGATGTGCCTGAAGAGTTTGGAGGTGTGCTTCACCGCTCCTGAGGTCAACAACGACAAAGAGAAAACTACTCTCGCATCCTCACTTTCGCGTGGCAGAGCTTTGGATTGGTGGTCTGATCGAAATGCCTTCCAGCGGCAACAGGTATCGGCGGAGGTGCATCAACGCCTCTCATGACCGCTGTCAAATAGTCGACCATAGGCATACTACCTCTTGAGCAGATCAATCTGACGTGGCATGACTCTCTCACGCCACCAGAAACATTGAGCAACTTTGCACGTGATATCCTCGCTCGCTTTAGGAATTTGAATGAGAAATCCAACGCATGGTACAGACTCCAACATTTGCGTCAGTCCACCGTGGCAGAGTACACTCGGCGCTTTCGCAAAATAATCACTGGCAGTGACCTTGTCCCCCACCAACTATGTTTCTACTACAATAAAGGCTTCAAGCGAGATATGCATCAAGCAATTTTCATTTTCGACATCCAAGACGACCTTCCGCGAATGATCGCACTAGCCAATCGCATCGAAAGTATCAACTGCAATGCTTGGATGTAGGAATCCTATGGGTGTCGACCCCACAGCCACAATTCTCATCAAGACGGAGATCAATTCAGTCGGCAAGAACCTCATCTCTATAAGAAGTTGACGATGTTGATCAGCGCAATCAACGACCCTGCTAGCCTTGCAAAGAAGCAGGTCATGTATTTCGTGATTGCCACGGGCGGCAACAGTAAGCCAAAAAGGGGGAGAAGTCGCAATGTAAGATTGAGGAGTCAGGAAACGACAGAAAACAGGACTACACAGCATGGCTCCTATTCGGTTGGAAAGAAATGCACCGACCAATCACCAATCCCAGTGGCTCACATCACTGCAGGCGAGCGTTCCTGAGATCGCAAAGTTCGACAAGGGATACTAGTACGTACTGCTACGAGTGCAACCAAGGGATTATAAAAGTCACATAAACGTACCAGCACTACTGCATGGAGGAGCTTCTTACAGTTTTGCCAGCAATGACATGGTTCGGAAGCTGTGTTTACAGACCAAACCAGGAGCGTTTGAAGGAAAATTCATCGACAGATGGCTGCACATTCATTGACTTCGTGAACCACTACGGCTGCAAATCGGAGATCCGCATGACATAACGGTCTAGAGGATTTTCCCAATGACTAACCACAAGATCATCCTCGGATGAGATTACCTCTACTGGCACAATCTGTAGGTTGACTGGAGTAGCGGAGCAGTCTATGTCAGCATTAATGGCAGGTTGCAAACACCTGCCTCTAGTCAAGCGACCCGCGATGTTGTAGCGGTTACGGGAAGCAGCACAGGCAGAAGTAGCATAGGAAGTTGTGACAGCTAGAAAACTCCAACCGATCTCTTTGGACTTGGCCAAGTGATACCTAGAGTGTGGAGATTAAGTGTGGTTGGTCCACATGGAAGCAAGGGAAGCAGCAGAAATCGTAATTGCCAAAGCAATGCCAGCGGCATCAGCACCCGAGACAGCAGCAACATAAACAGATTGTGGAGCTCGTCAAGGAGTTCAAAGGGGTTTTCCAAAAAAACCTACCTCAAGAATTACCACCGAAATGCAACATTGACCATTGGATAGACCTGAAGCCGGGCAGCAGACCGACCGTGAAGGGGACCTATTGGATGAGTGATCATGAGCTGACCCAATTCAAGAAGCAGCTGGATGTGATGTGCGATCAGGGGTTCATCCGACCCTCCAGGTCACCTTAAACGGCACAACTGCTTTTCATGAAAAAGAAAACAATAGAAATGCGAATGTACGTGGACTACCGAGCGTTAAACGACATCATCATTGAGAACCGCTACCCCCTCCTACGAGCAAATGAACTTTCTTATCAACTCCATGGGGCCCAAATTTTCAGTAAAGTCAACCTACGCAACGGTAATACTTAGATTTGTGTATCTAAGAAAGACATAAAAAAGAGAGCATTCCGCACCAAACATGGACATTTTGAGTTCCTCGGTCATGGCGCTTGGACTCACAAATTCCCCTACAGCATTGACCATGGCAATGAACAACCTTTTTTCCTCCATTCCTTGACGAATTTGTTGTTGTGTATCTCGACCACATCTTGGTGTACAACCGCATCTTGGAAGAGCACAATGGACATCTCCAAAATGTTCTCAAAGTTCTACAAAGAGAGTAATTCTTTGGAAAATTCTCAAAGTGCGACTTTGGTCGCTGTTTGATCGAGTTTTTGTGCCACATGATTGGCGGCGGACGGATCACCATGAACTTGAAAAAGGTGGAGGGGATCGTTGATTGGCCGACGCCCACAAATTTTCAGGACGTCTAGGTGTTTTTGGGCTTCTGCAACTACTACCATCGATTTCTAAAGAACTATGCCCCGATGTCAGTACCTCTCTTCGATCTCACCCGGAAAACCACCAGATGGAATTGGAGGGACAGCAAACAAGAAGCATTCAACGCATTGAGAAACACTCTGACCTCGGTGCCAGCCATATTATTGGCAAATCCAACGGTGGATGACATCATGGCCACCGATGCGTCCGATTGAGCCATCAGAGCCAGTCTTCTCCAAGACAACGATGGTGGAGGATAGCCGTTCGCGTACATTTGAAGAAAACTAAGCAGGCCGATACTAAACTATGTGGTGTATGAGAAGGAGATGCTCACAGTCTTGCATGTGTTCAAGACATGGCGATGCTACTTGGAATACAAGCAATGCATTGTCTGCACCAACCATCACTCGCTGAAGTATCTCAAGAACCAGCCAAATCTAAGCCATCAAGAAACTCAATGGATGGAGTTCCTTGAGTCCAAATTCGACTACGACATTGAGTTCCAGCCAAGAAAAACAAATCCGGCAAATGCTCTAAGTCGACGATCCGATTTAATGGCTGAGATCAGTACTTTGCTCATCAAAACCTGTATCTCACAAGGTTGTTCGGAAAGGGTTCCAAGGATTTTGGCGGGTACAATACAACCAAGTTTTGACCTGAAGACCCCTAGTTGCAACAGCAATTCACTCGCCAAGTCGCTCCTCCAAACAAGGAATTGCGGATGACAATGTAAGGGAGTCGAATCCAGCTATTTTTGGCATTCCATCCTCAAACAGATGGACAAACTGAGTGAACCAACCAGACGCTTGATCAACTGCTCCAAAATTTATGCGAGCCACACAGTACTGACTGGGTAGCAAAATTGCTGACCCTCAAACTCGCATACAAATCCGCCACCTCCATCGCAACTGGTAAATTCCATTTTGAGGTTGTGTACGGCAAACTTCCCACCACACCTCCTAGATTGCAGAGTCAGAGTAACATTCCCGCGCTTGGCATTCACCGCCGAGACTTCAGAAGCATCTGGGAGGGAACACGGCAGACCTTTGTGAAGACACAAGCGGCTTTGAAGCAGGCAGCCGACCAACATTGTAGCAATGACATGTTCAGCGGTGGCGATTGCATCCTCCTAAGCTCAGCGAATATCAAGCTTTGAAGACACGATTTTGTGAAGCTCAAACCCCTCTAGTTGGGACCGTTTGAGATCAAACGCATGCAAACCCCAGCTGTCACTCGAATCTGTCTCTCTGGCAGCATGTCCATCCACGTGTTTTCCACATCAGAAAGCTCAAGCAGTATCAGGGCCCCAGTCAGATTTTCCCCGGCCTAGACGTCGCACCTCCACCTCCGTTACAATTCGCGTGGATACAGAGTACGTGATTGCAGATAACCTCGGATATCAGCACCGTGGAAAAACAATCAATTATCTGGTCAAGTGGCACGGCAACGGCGCCGCGCACAACAGCTGGGAGTCATGAAAATCTCCAAGGTTGCGATCTTCTAGTCAACGACTACTCTCGCTGTCACCAGCATGCGACTAGTAGCGCACTTGGACATCACGGCTAAATGGTTGGGAAGTGTTACGTCCCTGACGTACACGAGTCCCCATCGCGAGTGGGCATTTATGTTCTTGTTTTCACAGCCCACCGTGCGTTGATTTCAGGATTTTTCCGCTGCTTGGCCGAGGGAATATGGGCCAACTGTCCCGAACTGTGGCATCCTCTTCCAATGTTTCCAATAACAACGACCCCTTTCTTGAATGGTCGAGTAGAAGTGTCGTGAACCATATCAGTGTTTCCATATCGTTGGGTCAACTTCTTGACGACTCTCGACTTTCATAAAGAAGCACCAAGATATTCTCGAAGCCCCTCGAATTCTCGGCGGAGCTTCTCAAATCCACCACTTACGGCGTGACTTCGCACATGTCCCTCGACATGCCAAAGACCCGACCTATACCTCATTCTTATTCTCGGCATTGTATACATGTACTCGACACACTCGGCACTAATCATTGAAGTAACTGAATGCTTTATACAATTCATCCATTTGTCCCAAACAACTAAATCATCCATTGTCCCACATCTCACTCCTCTGAACCACCTACATTTTTCTTGGCATAACAAATACATTCTCAAACCATGGACAACTGTTACGTACCAGACGTACACGAGTCCCTGATCTTCTCAAATGGACATTTCTATCATCACACAAACAGCCCATCACGTCATGAGAACCGCGATGTTCATTCCGACGGCCGAGGGCAAACTGGCCAACTTCCCCATCCTCAGTGGATATTCTCGAACCTTCTTACAGCTTCCATCACTCTTTCAAACCTAAGAACAGAAGTGTCACAACCTTTCGGTCCACCTCTTGACGCATCTCGACGAATCCGGATTTCGAAAGATGCATCGCGCATCTTCACTGTCAATTCTCAAAGACCCTCGACTTCTAGGTGGATCTTCTTAAATGCAGCCGCTCACAAGGCGACTCCGCACGCATCGCTCGACATCCGACCCAACGACCCCGACTATGCATCATTCGAAACTCTACACTTGTATGTATATGTTTGATCATTTTGACACTTGTCATTGAAGTACACTTACCTCNCTTCCATCACTCTTTCAAACCTAAGAACAGAAGTGTCACAACCTTTCGGTCCACCTCTTGACGCATCTCGACGAATCCGGATTTCGAAAGATGCATCGCGCATCTTCACTGTCAATTCTCAAAGACCCTCGACTTCTAGGTGGATCTTCTTAAATGCAGCCGCTCACAAGGCGACTCCGCACGCATCGCTCGACATCCGACCCAACGACCCCGACTATGCATCATTCGAAACTCTACACTTGTATGTATATCATTGATCATTTTGACACTTGTCATTGAAGTACACTTACCTCTAGTTATGAATTGCTCAAGTGTCCCAAATTCTAAATCATGTTTTGCCTCGCAGATTCGGCCTGTTCACCATCTACGCTCCATTCAACGCAATACTTGGTATCCGAGCGCAGTGGTGGTGGAGAGGGATCTGACTGAATTACCCATCCGGAGGACTACCTCGCACAAGACTTTAGCGCATCTCGCACGTCAAGACTTCGCAGACTTCACGACTATGACGTGGGGCAAGGGAGCGCAACCGACAACCACCAGCGGGTCTTCGGCGACGACTTCGGCGATGAAGGAGCAGAACGTGCCGATGCACACGAACCCTGAAGCGACAACAAATGCTGGCGTGGCAGGCTTTGTGGTAGCTGGAACGACCCCTACGGCCTCGGCGACCAATCCGGACATGGACCCGACGGCGACAACCAGCCGTCCATACCAACAACCTTGACGACGTCAGAAGGGACGACAGGTGGCACTAGACGACAGGCGCAGATCAACGAGGAACTAGCGAACAGGATTTCCACATTCGAAGGAATCAACAACCACCTGCTCCAACAACTCAACCTCGCGATGAAGGCACTTTGCAACGCAAGTGCACGTGAAGCGGTGCTTTTCGAGAGAAATTCAACTCTGAAGCAAACCCATTATTGTCCGGTTCCACCAGAACCATTCGATCTTGCACACTCAAAAGGACCAATGATTCATATGTGGCTGACGAGTTTGCAGGTGTACTTCACCACTGTTGGGGTCAACGACGATCAAAAGAAACTTGACCTTGCAGCCGCACTTTTGCGTGGCACAGTGCTAAGTTGGTGGTCCAACCTAAACACCATACAACGAAAGCAAGAGACCGGCGGAGCAGCATCAACGGCTCACAGCGCCCGTTTCACATCACCAACTACAGGAAAAAGAAACTAGGCAGCAGGTTGGGGCAGTTGCGTTGTTGATGCAGCGTGCGGGCTTCCACGCTCGTTGCTTAAGTCAGCTACCCCCTCAGTCTGCTGCTCTAGAATCTAAGTCTGGAAGCTCTGGGTTTGTTACTCAGAAGTGTGCGCGCCAGTGTTAGCGCCAGAAAGCAGCTGAAAACTGATAG
>SZWC01018367.1:33872-45469 GCA_023375785.1 Penium margaritaceum
CTCTCTCTCGCTCTCTCTCTCTCTCTCTCTCTCTCTCGCTCTCTCTCTCTCTCTCTCTCTCTCTCTCTCTTTCTCTCCCTCTCTTTTTTCTTTGGAGTATGAGACCTCGAACCAAACTGTTGGTGACGACCATATGGGTTCATGTGGGAACATTCAAGGTTAAGGATTTGCATGATTACAGTGGCAATCTCAATTTCCTCATACGTCATATGTTTCTTTATCATGCCTCAATCCCAGAGCCAAAGCGCTCTCCGCTGGATGTTGTTGCTGCAGATTCATGAAAACCATGACAAGACATACAGGGCACAAAACCAACGGTGCATCAGGTTTTGGAAATTCTGGGAAATGTTCAAATGATCTGTGGAACTGATCAAGAAACATGTAATTTTTCAGTATATAATGGGTTTATCAGCCTACATAGCAGTGCATGCATATATAAAGCTCTCAAACCGCAGATTATAGTTTCAAAGGGAAACGGACAGGTTTTCTCAGCTTCACAAACTTCTATTGTCGTTATACAACGGCACGTCGGAATTTTTCTTCAGAGGTGGCATGGCTGCTGAGGGGTCCCCAAAGGGCACAAGCACAGTAGACTGTGCTTGAGCACCTCCAGTTCCAGGTCCTTCTTCATTCTCTGCAGATCTTGGACAACTGTCACTGCATGGTTGAGCATGCTTGCCATGTCCCCAGACCCGCCCACCGCATCCCGTAGCCTTGCGAGCGCTTCGCTGATGCGGTCGCGACGTTGCCGCTCAGTCATGCTCTTGGCCTTTATCCTGTTGCTGATGCCACTGCCGCTCCTGCTGAGGCCCCTTGGCGCTGCTGATGCCACTGCCGATACTTGCAGCTGCCACTCATCCACATGTTCCTTCTTGCCACCCGTCAGGGCTGATTTGTTTGCTGAAGAACCAGATAGACTGTTCTTTTTCGGTGAACATGGACATGGGGCCTTTGGGAATGAACCCTCGGGACGGAAAGATTCTTGGCGGGAGGCAACGGCTCGCCTCTTTGCAGGATCTTGTGGGTTCTCATCCACTGCGGCCATTGGACTCTTGCAGACGGCTGATGTAGAAGCTGCAGCATCTGCTCCCGTTGGAGCAGATAACTTGCTACAAGTAGGCTCTGATGGAGCATTGCAAAGAAATCTAGTGTGCTGGGGAAACTGTAGCATGCTCCATGACCTCTTTGGCCTGCTTTTACTTGAAGCATTCAGAAGTCGTGGTGCCTTTGCTACTGCTAATGCTGCTCCTGCCGCTGCTTCTGCTATCCCCGCTCCTGCTGCCCCAGCTGATGCTGCTTCTTCTTCTGTTGAAGGCTGAAGCACTCCCACATAATCGACCAGAAGCAGGCTGCCGCTGCTGCTAGTGAGGCTCAGCTGCTCCTGCAGGGCCTTCCGCCAAAGCATCAACTGCTGCACATTTTCCTGCCCTTCTTGCTGGTGCTGCTGCAGCAACAGTTTAGTGACTGTTGTCACCTCCTCTGCCGCAGCAGACAGCCCTAGGCGGGTTGGCAGACTGTGCGACAATCCCAGAGGAGGCCGACCCGTTTGGAGGACTGAAATGCTTCCTAGCGGGCTCGGATCGCCTCCAGCAGCAACAGCAGCAGGAAGATGCAGGCTGCTGGCGCGGTCAACAGGCAGCGACAGCAGAGGAGATTGCTGTTCTCCTGTCTCTCCTCTTAAACATGGAACTCTCTGGAGGTGGCTGTTGCCGCGGTCCGGCGTGCCAAGCCCAAACGGACTAATGCTGCCTACATTGGTCAGGGACGAGGGCATGGAAGGCGCTGAGATGCTTCTAGAGTGAGCGCAGCGCGCCAGCTGCTTGTGCTGACGGAAGGCTTCATGGGATCCTCCCGGGGATGTTCCGACGCATGCAATTTGTTCGACAGCCTCTGAAGGAAACGTGTTTCCTCTGTCACTTCCGTCGCTCGCGTTTCCATCCTTGTCCCATGGTGGGTCAACGTTCCGCGTGGAGCGCGAACTGCTTGGCCAACAGTGAGGCGTTTGATCCTGGAGACTTCCAGAATTCATCTGGAAGTCAGTGCTGCGGTCATCAGCTGCTGCCGCTGCCCCTACTGGAATGGTTCTATTTGGAGCGGTAAGCTCAAGAAGCTTCTGCAGCAGCCCTTGACGCTGCAGTAATTGCTGCTGAATCGGCTGCTGATGCTGCTGTTGTTGCTTCTGTTGCTGATGCTGCTGCTGCTGCTGCTGCTGCTGCTGCTGCTGCTGCTGCTGCTGCTGCTGCTGCTTCTGCTGCTGCAGCAGCTGCTGCTCCTGCTGCTGCTGCTGCTGCTCCCTCTGGTGCCGGTGCTCATGCTCCTTTTTTAGGACATCGAGCGCTTCGGCCAAGATGCGCTCATCCGCGACGCACAGACCGCGCGCCAGCTGGGGCAAAACCCCCAATTGGGAAACGGACGAGCCGTTCCATGCATCCAGGTGCTGCTGCTGATGCTGCTGCTGCTGCTCCTGCTGCTGCTGCTCCTGCTGCTGCTGCTGCTGCTGCTGCTGCTGCTGCTGCTGCTGCTGCTGCTGCTTCTGCTGCTGCGTGCGGTTTTTACATCGAGTGGCCCCGTCAGACCCGAGTGGCATACTGGGTTCGGCGGCTAACACGCTCACGCGCTGCTGATCCTGGTGGAGGGGGTTGATGGGTTTGGCCGCACTCAATTCTCGGCGCGCATCGTACACCGCGTGTCGGTCGATCTCCATCTGGTCGTGCCTGGACTTGTGGACTTCGGGAACCTGACCCGTGCCGCGCAACGCTTCGAGCAGGAGAGTCCCCTCGCCGTCCGACATGATGGGCGACCCGAGAACGGAGGGCCACTCGAAATCTGTCATCCTGCGTGCTGATTGTGCTCTGAGATGGGAAGTCAGACCCTCACGTGGCAGATGCTTTACGCGACAGTCTTACGGTGAGAGTCTCACCGCGAGACTGGTGTCTGGCTAGGGCAGCGGTTACCGCTCTCGTCTTGCGCTGGCGAGTGCGAAGTGCGTGCTCGGCTGACGGCTGCGAAGATTCTCGAACTCCACGGAGAAGTTCTACTGTGAAAGTGCTTACGGTGGACCAGATGGACGTAGAATCTGCGGAATGTCGTCGTGAAAGCGAAATCAGAGGAGGCCCGCACTTCATATCTGCCGGCGGCGGCTCGAAGGCTTGCGGTCCAGACTAATCAAAGAAAGCCTGAGGCTCCTTGGCCAAGTGTGAAACAGTGCGATGTGGTTCTCTGCCATTGGAACAGCAGGGATATCCCCTGTTCCAGACTAGAGCTCGAGATCAAGCGGGCTGAGACGCCGACGAACGAACTGGGCCGAGCTGTCACCGCCGATCTCCGCGAAGTTGCAGCACTCGGGGAGAGGACGAGAAACTTATGGCACAGTTGGATAGAGTTGACCACAATTTAGGACCGATTCAGTAAGGAATCATCCGTATTCGATGTCGATTGGAAGGTCCTTCATTCCTGACGGCGGCCTGAAGGATAGTTCTGAGGATGGACTCGAGGCCTCGTTTAGTCGTCATTCAGTGTGGAACCATAACCGTCTCAAACTTGACGACGAAGAAAAGAGTTTATGTATTCAAGGATATGTTGGCGGGTACATATGTATCTTAGAACCCCGATCCGCGTCTGTCCTAATGGAAATTCTAACCAATGCCTCATCAATTCCAATGGCTAAAAGCGTGCTTATGTGAGTGCAAAATTCGGTTTTGGTGCCCTCGCGAATTTTGACCAGAAATGCATAGGTGCAGCAATGGAATTCGTAGACCACCTAAACGACAAAGTTAGGAGGCACAATGGAAAATTTTGGTTAAGTAAAGCATTGGAAAGTTTAGGATGTGTAGAGTATTACCACGAAGTTTCAGCATCAATGGTGGAGTGTGCTACGAGTGTCACTGTGGCAAGTTTTGGGTGGTATTGTAGAGATGCAAGGACATGGAGTCAAACTCTTGTAGAAATAATGATTGCAGACTTTGAAACTTGACAAGGAATGAGTGCCTCATAAATCTGGCACACTACAGTACATGGAGACACTCTAGCACACAAAAGAACAATCATGAAACCGTGCCTAATGCATAGGTTTGCCCCACGTGGTAGTTGGGGACTTTGCAAGCGCCGTTGGCGGTGCCTTGGTGGTGCTTGACCACCCCAAACCACCCACTCATGACAGTAGGTATCATCTCAAGCTTAGTCACACTCATAATGAAACAAGAAATAGTGCCCTAAACCCTAGTTGTGGTTGGAACAGCTCACAAATGTGCTTGGGTGGTGCATGACATGAGAGAATGCAGAAGCAAATGGCGTGTGAGCATTTGCATTGCATGCAAGGTGCAATTTGGTCGTAGGGTATGCTGAAGGGGTTGTGTCGTGGATTAAACTGGCCACTTCTTCAACTTCGCGATGCACACTCTGTTGTAGCACTTTTCTCTCACACGTCTAGCTAATTTGTGGCCCATGTGCCAACTAGAAAATGCACATGGAAGTCTATGTACAATTAACTGGTTTGCAGTTCACGTGCATACTACAAGACTTGCTTTGGTCGCTCACATACAACCAAACTGGTTCGCAATTTGCACACTCACAAAGAAAACACAAAGTGAAAAATAGAAAGTGGTACAACATCAGTTTTCTCTCCCGTCCATTAGAGAGTACGGCAACATCAGTTTTCTCTCCCACCCATTGGAGAGGGCCGTCTCGCGTGCCAGTCCGGTCCTCGTGCATTGCCATGATGCTCAGACCGCACCGCCCTTTTCCTTTTCCTCCTTTGTTGTTTTCATCGCTCAACCCAGCCGGTCGCAATGTGCACCCATCCGCCGCACCGGGTTTTCCCACTCTGCCAACATGTCCCACATACCAACTAGGCTATTGTTTAAACTAGTCATTGAGTTTATCCAAAGGTGAGTACTACTTTCTCCTCATCGTATCTTGATTGAAGCAATGGAACGAATCTGCTTGATCATAAAAATTTACCACAGGTTCCGTTCAGCAAGTGTCAAGATGGATTAAGTATGAGTGTGAGGCATGCCCATCACTTCTTGAGTAACATTTCCCAAAATCAGTGATTTTTTGGTTACTCTATCTTCCTTGTTTGAGAGCTCTACATACAAGCAAAAGGCTGTAGTAAATAGCTCAAGACACAGACACGGTTGCTACACCGCGGCCGCAAAGGGACATGTTGACAAAAAGGACAAAAACCAAAGATACAATCACATTGAGCAAGATGTAGTCCCACAAGCAAAGCATCATAAAAAGAAAAAGGATCTCTCAAGGACAACATGAAAGGACGGGATGGAGTTGAATGTGCCGAAATACTTGACCCTTGATCAAAGATTTGGGCCCTCAAAACTGTTCATCTTGTTCATGAGATATCATCAGATTGGAACAAGATTTGCGGCAACCTAATCCATTTATTCCCACATGCAATGTGATCCACACCAATAAATGCATATTGTCATCATCCCCATATCTAAGAAATGCATGCCTGATTTGTCAACGGTTCACAAAAATCTTAGTTTCAAGCCGCAAGACGTCAAGATTTTTCAATAGGTGGTTAGTTTTTGGGTAAATCCCACTTTCACCGTTTTCCATTCACCCATGCATGTCGGGTACATTTTCCAGAAAAGTATTGCATCAAGTACAGCATTTCAAGCATTGCGGACCCATTGGTGGGAGACTGAAGCTATCCAATAACATTAGGGTGAGGTTGGAAGTCACTAGTTTTGGTAATCGGCTTGACATTGGCTAAAGTGTTGGGTTGGCACAAAATCCACAAATTCATGCAGATTTTCTTACTCTTATGATTGGATTTTGGATATGTTTCCCACTAATTCATCAAAAGAATGTCAAACAATAGTTGGACACTAATGGTATCCCCCATGTGTTTTAGTATTGACACTTTTCTTAATTGTAGAAATATTGAGCGCAATAACCACGTTCGTCGTATCAGGATTTTGGTTGCCACCATGTTGTTGTGCATTGCATTTTTGCATATCCATCTCCATCACAACATGTGAAATAAGACTATGACCCCCAAAAAGGTTTCAAATAATGCCAAAAAAACATTAACAGAGGCCCAACCATCAATCTGCGGTTCTTGAACATACTTAAGCATTTGTTGCATTGCAATTGCCATCCATTTTCATCCCTGAAAAACGTCCTTGCTCCCTTGTGAATTATGCACATTGACCCCAACATTGATCGCCGATGTACAAAGGAGGCCATTGATGCTACAAACCCCAAACATTGGCTTCTGTTCATCTATGTCAACCGTGCATACTAAAGCTCTTTCTCGAAAACGAGACAAACTTTTTACACAATTGATGACAACAAGAAAACTCAATGATGGTACGAGTGAATGTACATGAAACCTTTTGAGTTTGTTGGAGTCTGTCGTTGAAAACACATTCCAACCACTCCCATCATCACCCTAGTTTGCACAATTTTGTCTCACCCAACAGGGTTAATGAGGAAAAGTCTATCGAAGGCCGTTTGGAAGGAAACCATTGAATCGGAGCCTGCCGGTGGGAACAAAGAGTGACGTTGGGAATCATCAAATTGTGTCGTCAACAATGGATTCCAATTAAAATAAAAGGTGCATAAGAGCTTCCTTGAAATCATCGTTGATTTTTTTCCATCACTCATCCATTGTGTAAACATTTTGCCTCGCTTTTGAGAAAGCGCTTTGGTCTACACTTTTGCAATAGAAAAACAGATCCCCAATTTCATGGTAAGTGGCGTGCATATCATCTGTTCTCCATCAAAAAGAGAAGTTAAGTTCAATGTACAAAACTTACAAGAGGGTGAGGTTGTTTGTCGGTATTGCAAATGGGTTGCGACTGGAACCCAACAATCACTCACCAATTATTCACAATCACAGATGGATGGTTGGGCATTCACTATTGCTTGTTGGGCATTTGATGAGTGTTTTGGGAGACCTCATTGGCGTTGGAATTATGTTGCATGTGTTGCAATGGAGATGGACATGCCACAATCCGGTTTGCAACAACATCGTCGCAACTAAACTCTCAATCCGATGGATGAGAATATGGTGTTTCATATGGCTATAATTGATAAAGGTGCATATGGTATAGTACATGTGCATGACATTAGTGTCTAATTATTCTTGGACTTATCGCCAATAAATCAGTGAAGGAACTAAGGAAACATAGTACAAAGACTAATAAATGAGTGAATACACGTATGAGTTTAGCTTACCCACTAGGCCAACCAAAGAATCTAGCCGTAGTCAAATGAACGAAGATTTCCAATGACTCCCATCCTCACCTAAAGTGCCCATCGAGAAGGTGAGTGCATGAGGTGGGTGAAATGATTTTCACCCTTTCCAAGCAAAGGCCATTCCATGTAGAGACAGTCTCTTTTGTTACAACACCAAAATGTCTACCACCATGACCCATTAGATTGTGAATAAGAAAGAATGTAGATACCTTGGGTTTGGAGAGCAACATTTCCAAACCGCCCTTAGTAAAACTTAGATGAGAGGTAATCCCAATTTGCCTTTGTCTATCACAAAAAGTGCCATCTTTACTTTTTTTCACAAGAAGCCCCATTCTTTCCCGCAAGGTACATCTTGTCAATTCAAAATTCCCCAGAATCCAGAGTATTCCACACCGTCATGGTGCATTTTGTCTATGAAATGGGAAATCCACACCTTTTCTTTGTTCCAATGCATTTATTCATGTGGAATAGTAGATTAGTGTCAACTGTCACTTAAGTACTCACTTGATTGTTTATGATGATGTGCCCTTACCTTTTTTTGTCCTTTTTTTTACTCTTTTTCACTTTTGTTCATGTGTGTACCAATCCTCCCACATACAAGTACTCAGGTTGATGCAATGTTCTACAACGTGAAAATCTGACTATGATGTTTTCTATCCATTTGATGCCCCCCCCCCTATGTCCCGCATCATTCCTCGGTTCAAGAAATAGATGAAACTTTTCTAAGACCCACTGAAACGTGTAGTGTGCAAGGTTTATGGAGGCTTAGTTAGGAGGTGCAAACGATTTGGTTGGTTGCCCTTGCCATATGGAAGAGCTAGTTCAGAAATTTGATGCCCACCTCCAACACATGTAGCTGTTGATACCATTGGTGTAGTATTTGTAGCAAGACTCAAGTAGTGCATGTTCTTCACCTCCCTCGCCCTCTTTGTGGTAATCATCACTCTAGTAGAATGAACCATGAGGTTTGGTTTATTGTGGCCATTTCATACACTCCATTTTTAGTGTGTATGAAACTTTCTTTGGATGAACTTAGAGAGGTGCAACTTTATCTCATTGTCTGTTATGAAAATGTGTATTTCTACGATCAATGTTTAAGTGGTTGAAATGTTTACCTGGTGTAAAAACTTATCAATATGTAAATAATGATGTATGTTTTTATGAGGAACGTGAAGTATGTTCCATGTGTTTTTTGTAGCCTCTTACAAATCATCTTTACAATGTAGATATGTACGAAGAGACCTTTTGTGGTATTTCTGTACTACATTTTTAAATCAGAGTTACGGAACCTGTTTCGTTCTTCCGATATCTTGTTTGCCCTTTCTTAGACGTCCAATAAATTGCTCCAAGGAGACTTTAAAATTTTCTTGATGGCCTTCTATTTGTTCACGACAGTCTCACGTCATTACTCCAAGGTATGTTTGTCGCAGAAAGAAGTTACAATTGATTCTTAGCTTCAGTCCTCAGGAGATGGTCAGGAGATAGCTCCAGTGTACGGGGGTAGTGCATGTGGCGAGTGCGCTCAAAACGAGTATGAAATTTCACTTATCACACACTCAACGTGCGACAGCCTTACTCCAAAATAGCTACATCACGCGGAATTGCATTCCACTTCAAGTAGCAAACCATCGATATTTGCAACCTGAGATTGACTTAAAGATACCGGAAATATAGGTGCGGTGAGGTTTGAAAGTTAAGCTAGAAGATGCAATCCAAGGTCCCCTTCCGTGCAAGAAAAGATTGCAGATTCTTTGGGGAACAATGTATGAAATGATTACAAGTCTGAAACAACGATCAATTCATGTATACTATTTAATGTGAGAAAGAAAGTGTTAATTGCCGTCAATTTATTGTTAAGGTAGAAGTGGACACAAACCCATGACCAATACGTTCTTAAGAAAAAAGGCAAAAAATATCATTGTTTCTGGTGAAAGGTTCAATTGTTTGTGTGACATTAACTTGTATAATGTTGAAAAAGTCCACGGTTTGGATTTTTCCAAGGATATACTAGGCAAAGATAATGGAAACAATAGATGGTAAAAGGCAAACCAGCTCCTCAACAAATAAGATAATGCACTTTCTTGTCTGGTTGGTATCACCGCCTACTCTCCAAAAAAGACAAAGGCTATTGAGGTGTTGATTCTTTTGCTCGACATCCAAGGTGGTAATGATCACAAACCTTGTACATATCTTGATGAACAATATCGCAAAAATTCATGGATAAGAACTGTAAAGGATCACACAGGGAGTGTATGATAATTGCACTTTTTCACACACATCCATCGTAGTGACCCATGTCCATTATGCCTTGCATTCGGGGATCTTACCAACGAGGCGAGTTCTTCCTCAGATTTCTGATGGCAATCAGGTAATCGGGTTATCGAGATTTCTATCAGCAGATATCAACAATCGTGATTCTCCAATGCAAGACGAGGACCTGTTGGCCACTCTATTGGATAGCAATGACACCTTGCTCATTGCCCCTAAATAAAGGCAAACTAATTCTCAGACAAAGAACCACTGACAACAGATATAATTTTTTAAAAACGGTTAAACAAAAATATATCCAAATCACTAGAGTAACAGAAACAAAATGCAGGCATGTTTGCAAATAATTTGTTTTTTTTGTGATGCAAAGAAAAGAAATCTCTGACAGATAAGATGTGTTGAAAAGAAAAAATGGTGAACAAAAACATGGAATACTGTTTTGGGAGGAAGGGGGTGGCAAGAACGAGATAGATCAATGGAAGGAGAGAGAGAGAAAGAGAGAGAGAGAGAGAGAGAGAGAGAGAGAGAGAGAGAGAGAGAGAGAGAGAGAGAGAGAGAGAGAGAGAGAGAGAGAGAGAGAGAGAGAGAGAAAATGAAGAGAGGGAGAGAAAGAGAGAGGGGGAGAGAGAGAGAGAGAGGGGGAGAAGTAGGGAAATAGAGATGAGTAACAAAATGCATAAAGGAAAATAGAGATAGAGAATGAAATAAACAGAAAAAGGAAGGGAGGCATGAAGAGAGGGAGAGGGATGGAGAGGGAGAGAAAGGTGCACATAAACAAAGAGGGATGTATATAGACTGAGAGGGCAAGGGAGAGAGAAGAGAAGATAGACTAAAAAAATGAGATCACACTATTTGTATGCACTCCTTGTGGAGTGCATGGTTTCAATGCATGGTATTGCGACACACTAGTGGATTACACTAATAAGTCGAGTGGGTTGCCCACCATTGGGCATGTATGCACCCTCAGCGTTAGCACTATACCAAAAGTACACTCTGCGGCTGCACCTGGAGAAGCAACATCAAGAGCGCTGGTTTGGTTTTTTTCTGGCTACTTTCTTGGCTGGTTTGAAAGCTCATTGGTTGGCTACATGGTTTCGTTTTATTGGTTCATACAGTATGTGGTGTGTTGGTTGGCTGGTTGGTTGGTTTTTTGGTTGGTTTTTGGTTGGTTGGTTGGTTGGTTGGTTTCTTGGCTGATTAGGTGGGTGGGTGCACTGCCGGGTGATTGGCTGGTTGGTTGTTTGGCTGGTTGGTTGATTGATTCACTCAATTTATTGTTGACCATTTGGATAAACATCTCTTTGGTCGGCTGCCAGGCTGTCTGGCTTGTTCGTTGGTTGGCTGCGTGGTTGGCTCGTTGGTGGTTGTCTTGTGGGATGGCTAGTTGATTGGTGGGTTGACTAGATGTTTGGCTGGCTTTTTGGTGGAAGTTTTGGGTTTTTTATTGGCTGATTGGTCAGTTTTCTTGTTCTCTTGTTTGTTGGATGGTTGGTTAGTTGGTTTGGTTGGTTGGTTGTTCAAATGTTTGATTGGTTTTTTGGTTAACTAAATGAATGGATTGATGGTTGGTTGGTGAATTGATTGAATACATATATCGAGTTTTGGTTGGTTATGTGGTTTGTTTTTTCTTTGGTTGGCTGGTTTTTTGGCTGGATGGTTGGTTGGTGATTAGTTGGTCGATGTTTTTGCTTTTCTTTTGTTGGTTTGGTGGCTGCCTAATGTTTTTCTGATTTTTCAGTTGTTTTTCTTGTTTTGTCCCTCGTTGGTCGTTGGTATATTTTTTTGCTTGCTTTGCAGGCTGGTTTCTTTTTTTTTTCTTGATTAGTTTTTTGGTTTGTCGGTTGATTTTTTTGCTGCTTAGTTGCTTGGTTGGCTGTTTTGTTGGTTAGATGGTTGGTTGGTTGGTTGGCTGGTTGGTTGGTTGGATGGTTGGTTAGTTGGTTGGTTGGTTGGTTGGTTGGTTGGTTGGTTGGTTGGTTGGTTGGTTGGTTGGTTGGTTTGTTGGTTGGTTGGGTAGTTTTTTGGTTTGTTGGTTCATTTGTTGGTTGGTTGGTTCATTTGTTGGTTGATTGGTTGGTTGGTTGGTTGGTTGGTTGGTTGGTTGG
>SZWC01018367.1:45589-56965 GCA_023375785.1 Penium margaritaceum
GGTAGGTTGGTTGGTTGGTTGGTTGGTTGGTTGGTAGGTAGGTAGGTTGGTAGGTAGGTAGGTAGGTTGGTTGGTTGGTTGGTTGGTTAGTTGGTTGGTTGGTTGTTTGGTTGATTTGTTGGTTCGTTGGTTGGTTTGTTGGTTGGTTGGTTGGTTGCTTGCTTGCTTGCTTGCTTGCTTGCTTGCTTTCTTGCTTGCTTGCTTGCTTGCTTAGTTGCTTGCTTGGTTACTTGGTTAGCTGGTTTGTTGGTTGGTTGGTTGGTTGGCTCGTTGGTTTTTGGGTTTTTTGGTTTGATTGTTGGTTGGTTGGTTGGTTTTGTTGAATTGTTTGTTAACTTGTTGGATCCTTGGTTTGGTTTTTTGCTTTGTTTTTTTTGTTTTTTTTTGGTCATTTGGTTGGCTTGACGGTTGGGTTGTTGGTCTGTGGTATGGCTGGCTAGCTGGTGGGGTTTATGTTTGATGGGTTGGTTGGTTGGTTGGTTGGTTGGACGGCTCATCGGTTGGCTGCCATGCTGGTGGGCATATTGGTTTGTTGGCTGCCTAGTGGAGGAAGAGTCACAAAACTTCATGCATGACTTTTATACACCATGGGTTGGCCATGGAGAATTTGAGAACTTGCTAGAGGTCGTAATGATGGGTGGGACGTTTCTCTACAATAGCTACACATAGTTACAACTCATTGGATGAAAGCTTGACATCAACAAAAAAACTTCTAACAGTCTCTTAGATTCTCATGTTGATAAATAATAGTAAAAACTGGAGTTTAAATTGTACCTAACTTTAATGTGTGCTTCCAATGAGGTAGAAGTGTAAGACATTCCTTATCATTGACCAAGAGCACAAGTTGATCAATGTCATGGAGTCACATTTGCCATGTTCGGTGTTGATTATTTGAGACATAAAGCAAGGTCAAGGACCCTTGCTGGTAGGATCTTTGGGTGATCAGCAGTGTAGCTTGTACAATAACACGAGTAAGAGCTAGAAAACGCTTGGATGCAAAAAATGGAATCTTGATTAGTACAAGGTGCAACTATGTTACATGAAAATCCGATGCAAGCTAGGCTAGCACAACTCATGGCCCACTGAGGGGAAGCAAATTCCTAGGCCTTGTAGGCCATTGTGGCAAGGGACTTGGTATAGTATCCATGTTGACAAGCCTTCACAGTAGCCTCCACCTAGGCTGACAGGCCTTACCATGATAAGAAGGGCCTTGGAGGGATCTCAAGCACAGTCTTGGTCTTGGGATCCAGAGTCAGAGGCTTGAACTGAGCTCAGTGCTTATAGCACGTTGAGATAGATGTGAACTGAGAGGAGTTCTACCTTTTATACCTGTGGATCAAGAAAATTGACCCGTTAAAGGAGAAACTTCCTTCAGGTGATTTAGGTCTCCTGGCTCTTGGGAAAGCTTCATTCTAGGCAAAGCTTTCTATAGGGAAGTGTTGTTATTGGCATCCCTCCTGCCCTCGGGAGAAGCTTTGTTAGGTCTTCAGGTGAATTTTTTCAAAGAGGTTGCTTACCCTTCAGACTTTCCTCTCACGACCATTGATCTTGCCATGTTGTTGCATCCAATCCGTTGATTAGGAGTCTTATGAAGCTTGTGCCAGATTGGCCCACGCATGATGAAGGGCCCAGGATTCATCCATGTGGATGATGATGTAGTGTAGGCCTCATGCTCGAAGTGCATGATTCCTGTCCAGTCAGTTAGACGACTCCCTAACCAAGGTAGCTGTGCAGTGCTACATAGTAGGTAGCTCCCCTCCCTCCTAGAGCTCACTAGAGGCATGCACAACCCTCTTGCGCATGCTAGCACACACTATGGATAGGCCCTTTAGACTGCTTCATGACTAACTACTAGGATTTATCTAGCGTGAACGGGAGAGAATTCCCATCAGACGTGGACCTGAGAATTCACCGTAAAATCCGTAGGTTTCTGTAGGTACTCTGAATTCAGTGCCATCTTCATCAAATCAAAGTTTGACACAAGCACAAAAAATGTTCCTCTCAACAGTCCCCCTTGATTGGTGCGCTGGTGGGTTGAACCATGTCACTCCTGCGTGCTCCCAAAAAATGCCTCAAGTGATTCCTAGCAATCTTTGTCAAGGAAATAGAGCTGCTTATCCTCTTTGCTAAGTGGGTAATCTGGAATATTGTCAAAGTAAGCTCCTACACCCAAAGAAAAAAATAATTCTCCTTGAACTAGTGCCTGGGTCACTTCTTGACCTATTTAGGGTCCAACGACCATCCTTTTGGTAAGCTTGTCATAACCAAGTTCCGGCCACTCGAAGAAGTTTTTGGTTGCTTCATGCGAAAGCAACTCGTCTGGTGCATCATGAAGATGATTCTGTGCATGTTGATTTGGTCCCCATGGCTCCTTCCTACATCCTTCCTACACTTTTACAGGTGGAGAATCTCCCAAAAAAATGTTTTTGGGTTAAGTGTTCACTTTCTAGTTGGTGGAGCAGTACAAAAGTCATCTCGTTCCTTCTGAAAGTCATCCTTGTCGTTTTCATTCACAACCTACTTCTTGAGGCAAGTAACAATTGCTGAACTGGTAGATGTTGCTTATCAAACCCGTTTGAGACCCTCTTGTCCACAAGTTTTCACTAAGAACCGTAGTTCTTGGTTGATTTTTCTGCAATGGTCGCACTCCTGTGCTTCCAACAAATCTGGGACACGTTTTCTAATTTTTTTGGTGAAGGGGAGGGCCTTTTCTACTCGGCACCCTCTGCTTATGAGGGACACACCCTCGAGGATGAGACGGTCGCTGTTGCATTGTCAAGTAGACACATAGCACAACTCTCTCATTTTGCTTGTGATGTCACCTGCCCATCGCCAACTTTGTCTCATTTACCGCCACTTTTGTCTTGTCCATTGCCACAAATTCTTCCATTTCTCTTGCGATCAAGCACTGCTTAGCGAGCGGGCCCTCATCTTCCTTCCCCTTGCTTGCTGACTTCACAAAGCCTCGAGTTTTCTTTGCAAAAGTGGCCGTGATCTTAATGGCCGCTTGCTCGCTTTATCGCTTTTTCCTTGTTTTTCTTGTCTTACAATCGCACAATAGCCACCTCCTCAATGTCGTGGTCGTTTTGACCACGCAGCTGCGCTAGCTACTCCGAGGTTGTTATGAATGAGTAGCCACCTTAGCTGTGCGAGCCTCGCTAGTAGCTTCAGAAGCTTGCGTGACTCATGTATAAAACTTTTGTCCCTTTTTTGTGAGGTGGAGAGGCTGCTCACAACCATGTTAAAGGCGAGGCAGGGTTTTTCAGCCTCGGCAGGTACTCCATTTCTTGTAAGGTTTTTCACTCCCACCGGGTCCTCCAATGAAAGAAGCACTCAAAAACAAAATTTTGGAAAATCATTCCCTCTTAGTTGGGAAACCTTGTTGCGGTGCTGCTAGGGCTGACACACTAAGCTAGAGGCCCCTGCAAAAATATTGTTATTCTGTGGTGACAGGTTTTGGAACCCTCTTTGCAAAATGCTCCGCACCATCTCATGGTCCATGAGAGCCACGTTGAATTGTCAAATGATTTTGCGTCAAAATGTTTTGCTTCAGTAGATGTTGTCTCTTGGACAATGAAGCATGTGATATTCGTGTGTAAAAGGCAGGCTTGCGCAGTGGTGGAGTTGTGTGCATTAGACTTCCGTGTCCCCTGCATGCATTGCGAGAGGGCGTTGGAGGTGAGGCCACACTACCTTGCGCATTTGTAGAAAACTTCCTCTTGACACTCTATGACAGAAATTTGACTGCTTGCTTTATACCTTGCACATGCACAAATTGGATCGTGCTGTATTTGACCTTTGAAAAAATCCACTACCCACGTATATCGATGTGCTTTGTTCTGCCTTGAAAATGGGGTCGCAAGGTCCATTGCAGAATTTTTGTTGAAGAATATTTTTGTCGAATGCGTTTGAGAGGATCAAATGTTTTGTAAGAGGTTGCAGAGATACGCAACCTCCTATGCTACTAAAGTGAAAGCCACGTACTCAGCTTTAGCTAAACTAAGTGTGATGAGGTTCTGTCATTTTCTGGTCCAGGGCACTGCTCCTCTGCCAAGCAAGCACACAAGACTCGTCGTACTCCAACAGTCTTCCTTCGCTCCACCAAAATCTGCTTCAATGTAGAACTCAAGGTTGAGGCTGGCTGCCGTGACAAAAGCAAGACTGGTGTCTCTAGTCATCTTCAGGTAACCTAGAGCAATGTCAAGCTCCTTGCACGCCACCTCTGTACAAGTCTGATTGCCACGTGGGCGGTGCTCACGTTGAACTGAAGATCTGGCCATCTGCAACTTGCTATGTGCATCAAGGATCCAACTCTGCTACGGCATTTGGTCTTGCTCCTCCCCCTCCCTCCCTGATGAGTGTTGGTACGTGTCGGTCGAGAATGTTGAATTGTTTGTAGACTTTCCGGACAAACGTCTGTAGGCTTAAGTGCAGAGTATGCGCTTCACGACCCCGTTCAATATTCATGTCCAGGTACTACTCAAAGCTGGGCATGAGTGTCACATTAACTTCTTGCACCATGGCGTTTGTTGTTGCTTTGATAAATTGTGCCAAGGAACCAATGATGAGAAGGTTGTTGATGTAGACTGGTACGTAACAGTCTAGCTGTGTGTTTAGCAATGGCCAATGTAGTTAAAGGTAATTGCTATATGCTAAAGGCTAAAAGTTGAGAGATCCCAGCACTACTTGCTGCTTCCGTTACCAAAGCAGGGGGCTTTGCTTCAATCCATACGAACTCTTGACCATTTTTCAAACTCTACCACTCCCACCTTTGTAGTCCTCTGGTTGCTCCAATAGAAGGTCATATCCATCTTGCCATGCAAAAAGGAGTTTTTTGCATCGAGCTGCTGCACCTCATAGTGCATGACAAATCCAACTACTAGCATGATTTGAGTGGTCGTGTAACAGCTCACGCAATCATAGAAAACAAATAAGTCTATTTCCTCAACTTGCGTGAATCCCTTTTGCACAAGACAAGCCTTGAATTGTCAATGCTCCCATTGGCTTTTGTCTTGATACAAAACACCCACTTCACTTTCACTAATCAAGAACTACATGGAATGTCCGTGAGCTCCCATGTCCTTTGATCCATGAGACTACAGTACTCAGCGTCAAGTCTTGCTTTCCATTCTACAGCATGCTCGCCCTACAATGCTTCTTTCAGAGTCTTCGGCTTTGGTGCAAGTGTGCATGTTGAGACAAGAGCTGTAGGCGCATGGTGGTGAAGTCTACTAGGATGTCATCCACCTCCTTGTAGATGGAGCAAGCCATGACAGCCAAATTTGCCTCTTTGATCTCTTGCTCTTTTTCTTGCTAAAACTCTTTTTGTAAGAGGCACATGAGGCGCCCTCCGTGTGTGGCAGCTTTATCTTGTGGTTTTCGCGTCAGATGTAGACCGTCTTGCGTGTGCACCACCTGGGGTTTGTCATGACATATTACGAGAGGCTGATGAATAGCGGAGATGCATTTGTTCCGACAAGCCTGAAGTGGCACACTTGGGGACATCAGCTATTGATGCGCCTCATCCACATCAAGAACAATATGTAGAACATTGTCTGCTTCTAGAGTCTCCACATAGGATTTGTAAAACATCTGGAGAAGAGCAGGCTCATTTGCTTGCTTAGCCTCCCAAGCGTAGCGCGTCAGGTTTTTGAAGAATATGGCATCTCTGCTTGTGATGATCCGACAGGATTCTACGTTGTAGAACTCCCACCCCTTAGGGCTTTGTCCAAGGAAGATGCCCCATGTTGCTTTGTCTGTAAGCTTCCCCCGAAATTCCTTTGAAACATGAAGCAGAGAAATGCACCCAAAAGTGCATAGCATGGAGATGACAGGCTTGTCATCATGCCATGCCTAGGATGGTGTCATGCCTGGTAGTGAAATATGTGGCATATTGTTGAATATCCACACTATTTGTCCTAGTGTAAATGGCCACAACGTGTTGTCAAGCTGCGCACCAAGCAAAATTGACTTCAGCGTATCTTACATCGTGCGATTTTCCCTCTACTACGCCATTCCGCTCCGGTGTGTATGGCGTGGAGAACTACTGCACTATGCCGAGATCCTCAAGTTGAGTGGAAAACTCTATGCTTATGTACTCGCCAATACGTCAGAGCGTAGAACTTGCAGTTTCCTGTTGCTTTACCTTTTGGCCATCTCAAGTCGATTGAAGAAGCATGCTCGACCTTTTTCTCTTGTGCAGGGAGGATAGCTCCATACCATCCTTGTCACATCGTCAATAAAGAGCACAAAGCACCATTGTCCTTCGTAGATTGTGGTCATTGGTAAAGATCCACATGTATCGATGTGGACCAGCCTCAGATTATGGCTGACATCGCTCGAAATCGCCACAAGAAACATCGTGCGTGAAGCTTTGCACGTATGCAGTCTTCACAAGGTTCTATTACATCCTTTTTGCCATTATCCTTGAGACTAAGACCATTGATTTTCATCTTCTTGTGCATTGTCTGTACAGTCTAGCTGCTGATGTGGCCAAGTCGTTCGTGCCACAAACTGATGTCTGTACTAGAAACCTCGTGGAGACTTGCTACTGCAAAGGGCATATCCAGCCCTCTTGTTGGAACTGGTGCTTCAAAATCCAGCTCAATCATGTCGTGCAAAAGAAGGCAAACATCTGAAAAGGTCTCACCTTCATCGCTCTTAAGAGCCACATGCTTTCCATTACTGAAGATTTGCGCACTCATGTTCATCAGCTACCCCAGTGAGATGAGGTTCATTGCAATATCAGGTATGTACAGCACATCCTCAAACTTCACCTGAGTACCATGGTACCCAATCACTATCATCTTTTGTTTGCCCAAAAAAGGCACTTGCTGCTTGTTAGCCATCGTGACAAAGCCTTTGGAGCAAGGTTCAAGTTCATAGAGGCAAGCCTTGTCATGTGTGATGTGTGATGTGCACCCACTATCTAGGTGCCGCACGTAGGTGGAACGGACTAGCTCATCACTCTGCTTGGCTGAGAGCTGGAAAATAAACCTTGTATAGTCAAACTGCTTCTCCTTGCCTCTATCTTGCTTCTTGACATCCTTTTTCTTGCCTCTCTGGCTACTTCTCCTTACTACCAGATTTCATCTTCTCCCCCTTTCCTCCTAAGTTGTTTCCTTTATAATGATATTGTTGCCTTGTTTGCTCCTCATCCCAAATGGTTTTTAGCATTCTCACTTCATGTGCCCAATCTTCTTGCAATAATGGCACTCAACTATAGGTCATGACCCTGCGTTCTGACCGTATGCGCTATGCTTGTTGGTGTTCAATGAGGACTGGGCAAACGTCTTGATAGGTGCAAGATTCTTGGTGGCCTGGCGGTTTTCTAAGGGCAAAGGGGAAAACACAACAGCGCTCACTCCCTGGAAAGTTGCATTAGAGAGTATTTCCTCCTCCTCTCTTGTCAGCTGCCAGTCACTTTGCTCTGTCAAAATCATTTAAAATCGTATGCTTTTGTGAGTTCTCCTTCATGCTTGAACTTGAGTACCTTCTAGACATCGTCCCGATTTCCAGTCAGTCCATTGAGAAGAAAGGCCATGAAAACGGGCTATGAGAGAGGAGAATTTTTCACTACAAGTTGTTTGCATAGTGACTTGGCCTTGTTGCTGTAGGACTCAATGATGATCAAGTTCTTGAGGTCTTTGTGTGAAAATCTGACAGGGGGTGAGATTTGAAGGTTGTGTTGCCAAACATGTAGGTCCTTAGAAGGTACGACCAGGCTTGGCAAGCTGGCTGAGTAGTCTCCTCATACACCCGTATGGCTTGCTGAATACAAGGAGTTAGATGGTTGTCTAGCATCATGAAAGCAGCTCGGATGAAGTATTCATACTTAGCCACCACACGAGATAGCATCCTTGGGGGCAAAGGCGCATAATAGCCATTGTACAACTTCCAGGCACCATGTATTTAGGCAACTTATTTGAATTTGTGCGCCAAGTGGGGGAATTTCTTGCCATTGAATGTGTCAAGCATGATCTTGTGTGAATTGTAATGAGGCTTCTGCTTGGGACACACCGTCCTCTAGGCTTTGATATGCCTTGCCTTGTGTTGTCTCTAGCAGGGTTGGAGCAACGCCTTGTGCTGCAAACTGCGGCCCATGTGTTGGTTGTGCTGCTCCTGCATGGACTAGTGCTGGTTGCGCAGTAAAGAATTGCACCCCTGGTGCTTGGTGCACCGGCTAGGAGTGTGCCACGGGTGGCACCATTGGTGTAGGTTGTGGCTGTTGAGCCACAAACAGCTGGGGCATGCCTCCATATGGTGGTGTAACTGAGAGCACCTGTGGAGACTTTGCTAGTCACACAACTAGAGGAAAGCTTACTTGAGGCAAATGGGCAAAAGATCCTTGTGATCCCTATTGCCACTACATCTACTATCATTATTACTCTTGTGGATGAAGATGTTCTTGAAGCTCTTTTTGCTGAGCCCAAGCCAGTTGCTCCTGAAGCTGTGCAGTTTGGGCTACTTGAGCCGCATGTGAGTGTTACAGCTATTGCGTTTGTGATTCTTGAGCTCCATGGTTAAGCTACTCCTGTTGACGTAGGAGCTCGTAAGCAGCAATCTACTACCTCAACGCCTGCCTCTCTTCCTTGACGACTTGACGTGCTGCGGTTGCTTGTGGTGCCATACGTTGCACCTCATTAGCCAAGCGTTGTACCTCTACGGCTTGGCATTGTGCGTGGTCTTCAACATGGCGGCCCTACTCTTCGTCCATGCGGAAACCATGCAAGAAAGATTTGTTATCAAAGATAGGAGAAGCTGACCCAGCATCTTCTCCTCCATGTTGCTCTTGCTTGGTGTGAAATTGGAACACCGACGGCTTTCTACAAAGTGGCGTCACCTCCACCAATGGACTTGAGCTTGTAGAAGGCTGGTGGAGAACATCTCCAACATCAATGTAGTTTGCCGCTGATCCTCCTACTGTTGCAATTTCTAGGAGGCTCAGAGCACCACCTACTGCTCGGATACCATGTTGATTTTGTGAGACCGACAACAAGAGCCCAGCCCCTTACTGGTAGGATCTTTGGGTGATCAATAATGTAGCTTGTATAATAACACAAGTAAGAAGTGGAAACCGCTTTGCTGGGGAAGCTAGAAGCTTGATTAGTAAAAGGTACAACTATGGTGTATGAAAATCCTAGGCAAGCTAGACAAGGACAGCTCCGAGCCCACAGAGAGGCAACACCTTCCTAGGCCTTATAGGCCGTTGTGCGAAGGGTCTTGGCGCAGTCTGTAGGTTTACTGACCTCCAGAGTAGCCTCCACCCATATTGGCAGGCCCTGTCATGGTTATAGGGGGCTTAATAGGATCTCTAGTAGAGTCTTGGTCCTGGGCTCTGGAGTTAGAGGCTTGAGTAGTGCATAGTGCTTGCAGAATGCTGAGATACATGTGAACTCGTAAGAGCTGTACCCTTTATACCCGTGGATCTGGCAAGTTGACCACTTGAAGGACAAGCTTCCTTTAAGTGGTTCTGGTCTACTGCCTCTTGGGGAAGCTTCCTTTTAGGCGAAGCTTCCTTAGGGTCAGAGTTGTTGCTGGCATCCCTGCTGCCCTAGGGAGAAGCAGGTTTGTGAGGTCTTCAAGTGAAGTTTCTCAAAGAGGTTACATTCTCTTCAAGCTTTCCTTGGATGGCCGTTGATCTTGCCATGCTGCTGCATCAGATTTGTCAATCAGGAGTCTCCTTGTGCCAGATCGGCCCATGTAGGTTGAAGGGCCCAAGCTTCAAGCATGTGCCTGATGATGTAGTGTAGGCCTGATGCTCATGGTGCACGATTCCTGTCCAGTCAACTAGAGGAATATCTGACCAGGGTTGTTGTGTAGTGTTGCGTAGTTGGTAGCTCCCCTCCCTACTTCGGCTCACTAGAGGCATTCACAGCCCTCTTGCGCATGCCAGAGCACACTATGTTACACACTAGACTTTTTAGATTGCTTCAAGGGCTGGCTGCCAAGATTTGTATGGCCTATACAGGAAATTTGTGAAAGCAGACATGGACCCGGAAATTCAGCGTTAAAACCATTCCTTTCCATACAGTGCTCCGCATGTAGTGTCATCTGCACCAAATCAGTGCTTGACACTAGCGCAATAATCGGTCCTCTCACCATTCAATGCATACATACCATTTGTGGCATCATAGGAGGACATAAAATCTCACTTTGGGTCTTTTGTGACACAATCCTTTGGTACTTTATCCATTGAGTCTTCATGATTTGTGTTGCATCAGGCATACCAATGTGGGATTTTCCATGGCAGTTAGATGCATCATTTTGTCTCAATTTCTCATTGAAGCCAAGAAAATTAAGATGAATCAGGACCATTGAAGAAGAATAACCCTTGTTTTTCATTGTTGAACTCTATCCAATCATATGGGAAGTTTTCTTATAGTTCCATGAGATTGCATCAACGGAGTACACATGCCTTGCATAAGGTCTAGATTCATGACTCCCCACACTCACAGTCGACTCTCATGGGTACACTACATGTCTTGCCATGGACATTTTCGTTTTGCAAGATGGTGCTTGAATAACTTTATACCGCATTAATTGCAAATCATGAAACTATAACAATGGGGAAACATGAAGAGTTCCATGTAACATGAGCCCATGTATGGACAGTGTTGCTCCACCGTGGTATCAATCTTAAAAAGTTAGTTCATACGGCATTGATTAGCCTGACCATTTGTCACATATACCACATCACCATGCCAAGCATCAGTCGTATGAAAAAGAATGTGCTCCAAATGTATGACCTCTAAGGGAGACAAGCAGCTATGACCAACCACAGATGATGCGATGAGAGTGTGTGATGTGTTTTTGAGTTGGAATAGACACAACTACTACTAGTGTGGCAACAACAACTGCTCGTGCCCAATCCAAGTGTTGAGGGACCTCTAACAGCTACATGTGATGTTGGCATGTCCAACAATGCTGAGATCACAATCAGTGATAACTATTTGTGATGTCGATTAATTCCACTACTTTCCTTAGCATTCTCGTGCAAGGCAATCCACGGTAGTGAAATTCACTCGAGTATAGTTGGTGTAGTAAACTTTACTCTATGAATCTAATGTATTCATTTCCACTTCACTCGTTTCCATTCCATTCAAAGACGTTTTATTCAAGTCCCTCTTAGGATCTTTCAAATTTTTTTTGTTTTCAAACAAGTCACACATCTTGAACATGGCTTACCCTTCTTTGAAAAAGAGTTGATTCCATTACACAAGAATTCAACCATTGTCATGCACATCGTTGGAGGAAAGAGAGAGAGAGAGAGAGAGAGAGAGAGAGAGAGAGAGAGAGAGAGAGAGAGAGAGAGAGAGAGAGAGAGAGAGAGAGAGAGAGAGAGAGAGAGAGAGAGAGAGAGAGAGAGAGAGAGAG
>SZWC01018368.1:10346-27360 GCA_023375785.1 Penium margaritaceum
CGCGTTTCTGAGCATGCTGCTCCCTCATCATCTTGTGGCGTGCTATGCTGTGCTGTGCTGTGCTGTGCTGTGCTGTGCTGTGCCGTGCTGTGCTGTGGTACACGGAGCAGAAAATCAAGGAGCTGATAAAGGTGCTGGACCAGCGCAAGGACGAGGCACTGGAGCGCNTGGTGGTGGTGGTGGTGGTGGTGATTGCGAGTGCAGGTACCAGCGCCACAGTCTGAAGGAGCTGCACCGCATGCTGCACCGGTGCAACGAGAGCGTGAAGAAGTTTGGCCACGTCAACAAGAAGGCGCTCGACCAGTACTCCACCTTCACCGAGCAGCGCGAGGAGATGCGCCGCCGCCAGCGCGAGCTCGACGAGGGCGACGAGGTGGGCTGTCGCTTTTGCTGCTGGCTGTGTCTCTGTCTGTCCCGCAGCTTGGGTTGTTCTTTGCGACAGTGTGCCTCTGATTCATTGTGTGGCTGGTGCGGAGCGTTTATGAGGGTGCTGTGCGGGGGATCCTGTGGTGGAGTGTAGAGGATGCTGTGTTGGGGTGTACGGGATGTTGTGTTGGGGTGTACGGGATGCTGTGTTGGGGTGTACGGGATGTTGTGTTGGGGTGTACGGGATGCTGTGTTGGGGTGTACGGGATGCTGTGTTGGGGTGTACGGGATGCTGTGTTGGGGTGTAGGAGGTGCTATGGTAGGGTGCCGTGTTGGGGGTGCTGTGTGGGTGGTGTTGTGGGGTGGCGTGTGGGACTCACGATCCTGTGCAGAGGCGGGGACTTCGGTTTCCTTCCTCTGTCCCAGTGCTCCACTGTGGCGTGTGCAGTGGTGGTGGAGAGGCATGTTGTTGTCCTGCTGATGACCACAGTTGCAGTGATGATATGTCTCACGCTCAAAATAATGGCGGTGGCAATGGTGGCAATGACAGTGGTGACGGTGATGTGCTGTGGATCTCTGTGCGGCCGCTGTATTTTCCACTGTGTTTTCTTCTTGCTCTTGTTCTCCTCTCAACGGTCCTCGCCATCCCTGGCGAAGTTCTATCCTTCTGCCTTCTGTGCAATGTGTTTTAGAATAAATTACCAGGTGCTTTCTTTTCCGTCACCGGTCCCCTTCATCCCAACGACCGCTTCTTGTCGCTGTTGTTGTGACGCCGTTATTGTGCTGTCATTGTTGCGCTGTCGTTGTGATGTTGTTGTGCTGTCATTGTTGTGCTGTCGTTGTTGTGCTGTCATTGTTGTGCTGTCATTGTTGTGCTGTTGTGCTGTTGTTGTGCTGTCATTGTTGTGCTGTCATTGTTGATCTGTTGTTGTTGTGCCGTCGTTGTTGTGATGGCGTTGTTATGATGTCGTTATTGTGCCGTCGTTGTCGTGCTGTCGTTTTTGTGCTGTCGTTATTGTACTGTCGTGGTGTAGTTGCTGTTGTGATGTCGTCGTCGTGATGTCGTTGTGCTGCTGTAGTCGCTTTGGCGCCAGTGTTCTGCGCAACTAGACCAGACAGTCCTGCTGCAGGACCTGCGGCTGCTTCTGCCAACTTTATTGGTGTCCCGCCTCGCGTTTCTGAGCATGCTGCTCCCTCATCATCTTGTGGCGTGCTATGCTGTGCTGTGCTGTGCTGTGCTGTGCTGTGCTGTGCCGTGCTGTGCTGTGGTACACGGAGCAGAAAATCAAGGAGCTGATAAAGGTGCTGGACCAGCGCAAGGACGAGGCACTGGAGCGCACATTCAAGCAGGTGAGCTGGGGGGTCAAAATGAAATCATGCTCCCCTCTTTCTTCTAGTGCTGTTGCTTCTGGTGCTTGTGCTACTCCTGCTGCTCCTGCTGCTACTGCTGTTTCTGCTGCTGTTGCTGTTGCTGTTGCTGTAACTGCTGTTGATGCTGCTGTTGCTGCTTCTGCTGCTGAATCTGCTACTGCTGCTGCTGCTGCTGCTGCTTCTGCTGCTGCTGCTGCTGCTGCTGCTACTGCTGCTGCTGCTTCTGCTTCTGCCTTTGCTGCTGCTGTTGTTGTTGTTGCTGCTGCTGCTGCTACTGCTGCTGCTTCTGCTTGTGCTGCTGCTTCTGCTGCTGCTGCTGCTACTGCTGCTGCTTCTGGTTGTGCTGCTGCTTCTGCTGCTGCTGCTGCTTTTGTTGTTGTTGCTGCTGCTGCTGCTGCTGTTGTAAATTCCAAGCTGGCTCATGTGGGTGTTCTAACTCTTGGCCTCTGGCATGTGGTGTTGGTGCTGGTCTTGGTGCTGGTCTTGGTGCTGGTGCAGCTATTGCTGCTGGTGCAGGTGCTGGTGTTGGTGCTGGTGCTGGTGCTGGTGCTTGTGTTGGTGTTGGTGTTGATGTTGGTGCTGGTGCTGGTGCTGGTGCTGGTGTTGGTGCTGGTGCTGTCGCTGGTGTTGGTCCTCGTATTGTCAGCAAAGACCAACGGGAGGTGCTGTACGGTTCCACGCTGCCATCTTGGGTGCACATTCTGTCGCATCTCTTCTGTTGCTGCTGCTGCTGCCAATGGTGCTGCTTTGCTTCGTCTTGCCATGGCTGCTGCCACCGTTGTTGCTGCTACTGCTGCTGCTGGTGCAGGTAGCACGCAGCTTCCGAGAGACATTTGCCGAGCTTGTGCCTGGCGGTACAGGGTCTCTGGTCATGGTTCGCAAGAAAGCGGTATGTGAAGTGTGTGCTTGCCACGATGTTCTGCATCGCTCGTCTTCAGGGCACCTATCTGCATTGCTGTCCGCTACACCCGCATTGCACCGTACTGCATATCATAGCATGTACTGTGTTGCACTGGCAGGTAATGCTCTGCGTATGCATGCATCACGCCATGCCATGCCACGCCACGCCAGGCGACTCGAGGCAACGCCAGGCCCCAGCATGCCACGCCTGCTACGCCACGGCACCCCACGCCATGCCGCGCCACGCCGCGCTTCGCCACCCACGCCACCTACGCCATGCCACGCAACGCAACGCCATGCCACGGCACATTGCACCACGCCACACCATGCCACGTCACATCATGTTGCACCTCTGCGCAGTGTGCCACGAAGCACACACTGTTGCACACAGCATGCATCCCACATCGGTGGTTGGTCTCACACGGCCGAGCAGCAGCCACTGTGTCGCCGTGAAGAAGTCAGAGCTGCCATCACAGCAGCAGTTTCTACACCTTCTTGGTCTGATTTCTTGCTCCTCCGCAATGTTTTTGTCAGGCTGGCCTGCTGCTGCCCTGTGTTGACCAGTTGTTTTACCTCTGCTGCTCTCAACATGTGGCAGGACGCTTTGGCCCATGTGGAACGCCATCGATTGGTCTGGCAGACAGCGCTGGCTGAGCCTTGTTGTGTGTGTGTGTGTGGGCGCGTGGGGAGCCGCACGTAGGCAGCTGACACGTTGTCGTACTTGGAAGAACTTGTGTTTGCCTTCAACTTCCAGTCACTCCCTCCTCGGGAGGGATTTAGAGAGGCAGGGCCGGTGGAAATTCGGGGAGGGGGAGGGGAAGTAGCTTTGTCTTGCGAAAATGGGGTGGCTTGCATGGCGAGTGGTGGATTGCATGGCTTGTGGTGGCTTGCATGGCTTGTGGTGGCTTGCATGGCTTGTGGTGGATTGCATGGCATATTGTGGTGGCTTGCATTGCGTATTGTGGTGGATTGCACGGCGTGTTGTGGTGGATTGCATGGCGTATTGTAGTGGATTGCATGGCGTATTGTGGTGGATTGCATGGCGTATTGTAGTGGATTGCATGGCGTATTGTGGTGGATTGCATGGCGTATTGTGGTGGATTGCATGGCGTATTGTGGTGGATTGCATGGCGTATTGTAGTGGATTGCATGGCGTATTGTGGTGGATTGCATGGCGTATTGTGGTGGATTGCATGGCCTATTGTGGTGGATTGCATGGCGTATTGTGGTGGATTGGGGCAACTTCTCTGTGGTGAGTGGTGAGCAGGACGACGACGCCGTGGATGACGACGACGATGACGATGGGGACCGGCGCGACGGTGACGCCGGTGGCAGTGGGCGAGTGGACAAGTACTCCGGCGTTCGTGTCAAGGTGCGGTTTGGCATGGTCGTGGCTTTTGGCGTTCGTGTCAAGGTGCGGTTTTTTTGGGATGGCTGTGGCTTGGGGTGAGCTGCGGCGGAGTCTGCGGTGGTGTGGGATGGCGAGAGCTGAGCAGCGGTAGGGTGGTGTGGAGCAGTGGGTGTGTGGACGTATGTCGCACGCGGGTGTGCCACCGGTGTGGGTTCGGGCCTCTAACCTCCATCCACCCTGATGCAGGGGTGGACTTGGGATCCCCCCCCTCTCCCCTGCTTACCCCTCCGTTCGTTCTCAATTGCTTCGGAGCACACCACTTCTCCTGGGCTTCAAGGCACTTGTGCACACTCTTGCACTTGCACTGAGAGTTGGGTGGCGGGGCATCGGGCGGTGTGGCGTTGCATGGCGCGTGCGTGGGGCTGTGTGTGCACAGGTGTCGTTCACGGGACGCGGAGAGACGCAGTCCATGCGGCAGCTCTCGGGAGGCCAGAAGACGGTGGTGGCGCTGTCCCTCATCTTCGCCATCCAAGCGTGTGACCCCGCGCCCTTCTGTGAGTCGTCGTTCTCCTGCGTTGTCTGGTGCAAATGCAGAGCCATTGCAGAGCGTTGCACCATCGCAGGATGTGCGTGTTTGACCTCGACTTGTGGGGGCAGGATTGATGAGGAGGGAGAAGATGGGTGAGCGGTGCAGGGGAAGGAGACATACGTCCACACACCCACTGCTCCACACCACCCTACCTCAACAAGGCCCGCCGTGGAATCTACTTGACGTGTTCTGTTGCTGCCGTGCAATCTACTTGACGTGTTCTGTTGCTGCCATGGAATCTACTTGACGTGTTCTGTTGCTGCCATGGAATCTACTTGATGTGTTCTGTTGCTGCCATGGAATCTACTTGACGTGTTCTGTTGCTGCCATGCAATCTACTTGACGTGTTGGCTGTTCCTTTGGTTTCAGATCTGTTTGACGAGATCGACGCAGCGCTCGATCCACAGTACCGTTCTGCAGTGGCAAGTAGGTGCCTGCTCCTGCCATTGGAAGTCCTTGTCTGATCGATTTGGGTTCTTTCTCTGCAACGGCCCTCACTCGCATCATGTCTTGGATTCATGTTGCATGCGTGTGTGCTTCACTCTTGCTCTCCTGCATCTACACATCTCCTCCTATGCAAGTCCCTATACCCAGGTCCCCCCACCCCCATTCCCCCTCCCCCTGACCACCCTGCCCTCCCCCCTCCCAACCTCTTGTACTTCTTCCTTGTGCTTTTGTGACATGAACCCTTCATGCATGTGCGACTCATCGCACCACATTGCTCTGAATGGTACCACACCACACCGCATCGCATGGCATTGCATTGCATGACATTACGCACACACGCAACACTTGCAGACATGATCCGTGGGCGCGCGGACGCGGCACAGCCGACGCAGTTCATCGTCACGACGTTCCGGCCGGAGCTGGTGAAGGTGGCGGACAAGGTGTACGGCGTGGACCACCGCAACCGCGTCAGCACCGTGAAGGTTGTCGGCCTCGAGGCTGGCCTGCGCTTTGTCGAGGCAGACCAGGGTGCACAGACGCGCGACTGAACGTCCAACAGTGCCCCCCCNGCACAATCTCGCTAGCCCCTCTTCCGCAAGCGACTCCTGAATGGACATGGATGATCTCCCTCTCAAGGTGCTGAGCCAAGGGAGCTGGTGTCGCGTACAGCAGTGTGCAGGCGACGGCGGTGGGGGAGTTTGAAGCTGTGGCTAGAGGCCTCATGTGCAGAGCTGTCCATCTGACTCTTCAGACCATCTCAGGTCCTTCACGGCTGCGAGCCCACCAGGATGTGCTGCTGGTGCACGCTGCTTCTGTTGCAGGTGGTGCTGCAGCGTCCTCCTTCGGTTGATGGAGAGACCCTTTGTTGCTACTGCGACACGTGGGCATTTTTTCAATAAAGGGCAGAGGCCACAGCCCGTGGCTGCTTCTCCTTTCTGCCCCCTTGGGAAAGGGAAGGGGTTGGAGGGGGGAGTGGAAGAGGAGGAGGTGGAAGAGGGGGAGGGGAGAATCTTGGTGATACTCGGTCAATGGAAATGATACCTACGTGTGATGTCAAAAGACGGAGACTATGTTGCCCTGTGCCACGGATTTTTGGCAGAATGTGATGCCCATGCCGTGCCCTGTAAATGTCAAAACATGGTCTTCCACAACTCCGACAAAAGTTGTTTCTAATTGTAGCTCTGGTCTACAAGGAATTATTGTGTCACTGCATGCAGCACAGACACAACTGCAGTCATTTACACTGTGGGCATTGTGAGGGCAAACTGTTCTACAGCGCAGGTAAAGGCAATTGCATTGTTGATATAGCGCGCGGGCTTCCATGCTCGTTGCGTAGTCTGTTGCTCCTTCATTCTGCCACTCTAGAGTCTAAGTTTGAGTGTTTTGTGTGTGTTACTCATAGATGCGAGTGCCATTATTAGTGCTAGAAAGCAATTGAAAGCTGAAAGTGATTGATTAAGCAACATGGATGAACAACAATGGGAGACCCCTTCAAATTCTAGATCCTCTCCCCCAGCTCTATAGAGCTTGTCACTTAGTTTCTAAGCCAATCAGAGAATTGACCTGTTTTCTGGCAAGCAAGGTTTTCTCGGTGAGCCCTGCTAGACGGCCAATAGCCCAAACTCGGATGTTGTCCGTTTTGCCTGAAAACTGAACCATACCATAATACGCATGCTGCAAAAAAGTCGTGCGATCAGAATTAGCCAGAAAAATAGCAGTGAGGAGTTATGGCTGCATAAACCCAGGCAGCGTCTGTGCTAATCCCTCGTACCAACAGTGCCAGAAAATCATCAAACTTGGACTATAGGCATGACATAGCGCTGCAGACGCAATAGTGCAGTCAAACACGGCGCTGGACGTGTGCAGACAGCATATGGAGCACCAGTGCCTGCCGGCGACACGACTGACGAGGAGGTCTGCCGATGGAGCTGAGCCGTTGGAGGGAGGAGGCTCTAGCAAACTGCGTCTAGGCCTCAGCGTGCGTCACCTCCACCGGACGACACTCCATCAGCGTTGCGCCTCGTCGTCAGTCATCTGCACGCCAATGTACACAAGCCGGGAAGACGAAACAGAGTACAAGTGCTCTCACTTGTACTCTGTTTCATCTCACATCTTCATGTGAGATAAGAACCAACACTCCCCCATGACTCACAGGCGTAATGTACATGGACGGGCAGAGAGCACAGAGACCAAGCGGACAGGGGGAGAGAGAACCTCACCGACGCACACCGACTACAATCACGACCTTCTTGAACAAGTCACGCTTGAGGGCCTTTGTAAAAAAACCATTCAACGGCTGTGCTGTCTCAACCCACACAGTGTTGATGCTGCCGTCATGCAACAACGAACGCACATAGTGATACTCGAGATTGATGTGCTTTGTGCGAGTGTGATGCACGTCGTCATTGTCAGCAATTACCATGACACTTTCATTGTCACATTGTAACGTGATGGACAAGACTGATTGACGCAACTAGGACAACAGGCGGCATAGCCACACGCTCTCACAAGCGCCAGAACCAAGGGCCACATACCCAGCCTCAGCAGTGCTGCGCGCAATGCAGCCTTGCTTGTCGCTACGCCAGGATACAACCGTTCTGCCAACAAGGAAGATCCAGCCAGTACGACTGTTACCGTCCGGACTGCCGGCCCAGTCACTATTGGTGTATCCCGTCGCCACAACGGTCGGCTGTTGAAGGAACATGAGGCCTCGCCATGGGGTAGAGACGGCATAGAGCAGTACTCGGATTGCGACCTCAAAGTGGAGGTGACGAGGCTCCTGAGAGAACTGTGCGAGGAGGTTGACGGCGAACGCAATATCTGAACGCGTTGTCGTTGCAAGGAACATCAGTGACCCATTGACGCGTAAATACGTGGTAACGTCTACTGGCTCCCCCACCACGATTGGAACACAACTCTAGAGCATCGTCTGACCATCAGGTGACATGGGTGAGGATGCTCTGAGCACGAGGGGCAGGTCCTCAACGAAGCACCCAAACAAGGTCTGGACGTAGGCGGCCTGATGGACATGTAGAATGCCCACAGAGCGATCATGCTCAAGCTCCATGCCCAAAAAAGACTTGTGCTGGCCCGAGGTCCTTCATCTGGTAGGCAACATGCAACAGGTCCTTGACCCGTTGGATGGCAGCTGCATCCTGCGATGCGATGAGTAGGTCGTCGACATAAACTAGGACAACGACAAGGGTCTGACTTCACGAACTGATGAACATCGCACGGTCGACAGAGCTGCAAAGGAGGCCACCGTTGAGAAGCGTACTACTGATCTCCTGGTTCCAGTAGCGCAGTGATTGCTTCAAGCCATAGAGGGCCTTCCACAACTTCCAGAAGAGAAGCTTCTAAGAACCTTCCTAACCACTTGCTGTGACACTAGGCATCAGCGCTAGGTCAGCGTGTGACAACGGTCACAAGTCAGAGGCAAAAACTGCAAGGATCTGGGTAGGGACACGTACAAAGTGTCAAGAAGCTCAAATCCGAATATAATCGCAGAGAGAGATGACAACTGACAAAAACACAACATGAACACATGCTGCGGCTCACGGCAAGTGACGCACGCGCAGTGTTAGTTTGTCCTAAAACTGGTCTAAAATCACTGTTTTGGCCATAAACATGCGCACAGGTATCCGAACGCACCACCGTATGAGCCTAGAGATGCAAAATCTCGAGTCGGACGCTACAACTGGTCACACGCACAAGTCCAGCATCAATCGGTGGACAGACAATGCAAAACATGCAAATTGGGCTCTAGAGCAAGTCCACCGAGAAAACTCTAGCGTCTGCAGAAAATGCAGAAAGGACCCCGACAAGCACCCAAAATGCCGTGGCAGCTGTCTGGCAGCTGGTAGTACACGGAGCCACCACTCGTCGGTGCCTTGGTGCCAGTTGCGTCCGCACCATGGATCATGTCGTCATGCTCTCCAGTAACGCTGTTTCCATATCACCAGTACTGGGTATACGAATAATCACCGTGTCATCGCTAGTGACGGGTGGAAGCAACACAAACCAACACTCCCCCTGGCTGACACAACCATCAATTCAATGACAAGTGAGGGGCTACACTCACTGTCCGTGGTAAACACCAACCATAAGACAAGGTCTCCTCGAGACAGTGGTGTAACTCACGAAGTGCCCGAGTCTCGACCTTGCTACACATAATCCACCCACGCATGTGCCAAACATCACATAAGAGGTACAAAGCAACAAGGTCTCCTCATGACCCTTGGAACATGTCTCTGGGGTTCGGGTCTCGACCACACCTGCTCGCATGCATGGAACATACATACCACATGGAGGCAATGGGTCTCCACGTTACACGGTACAAGTCACCTAGTGCACGGGTCTCGACCAGCATAACCTCAACCGGAGCAATGTGCCAGACACAAACTAACCACGCTGTCCGCACAAGAGTGTCAGGCCAAAGCCCACACACCAACACCCCCCCTGGGCTGCAGAGGCTGGCTCCCCCATGGCCAAACACCCCTGCAAGACAATAGTAAGGGTGACAATGATGCTGGTCCGATGTGCTCCCACACAGCCTCACCCCGGAGCGTCGTCGTCGGTGTCGTCGTCGTCTCTGTCGTCGTCGTTGCTGTCATCCTCATCGCTATCGTAGTCGTCTGTGCTATCGTCACCTGCTGCTGTGACTGGTGTAGCGTTGAGGGCCTCCTCCAACTGCAGCACCTGCTGTATGCCTGCTAGCTGCTGAGCTGCACATCGCCATGCGAACTCTGTAGCGTCGAGACGTGTCTACAGCTCGTCGAGCTCTGCTGTAGCTGTCGGCCAGGCGGCTGCATCTGCGGCATGTAGGCGGCAGTCGCGGAACGAACCTGACGGTGGACCTCAATCGCGTGCGCGTCGGCACGAGCCACGGCCTCCTACAGCCTCGCCGCCTCATTGCGTAGGTCAGCCATCAAATTATGTGTCGCCGGGCCACCAGCTGCTCGCAGGGCGTCGACACCAAAAAACGTGTCGGCATCTACAGCGTCTGCATCTGCAAGAGGTGCTACTGTAGAGGCACCGTCTGCTGCTGGCACACCTATCACTCGGCCGTCGACTCCTTTTCGGATGTCGGCATCCGTTGGTGAATCTACCTCTGCTGCATCGTCGCCGTCATCGGAAGCCCGTACAGTGTCCCGGGGCTCCTCCCAGCCACTGGTGCCCAACCAATCATCCACCTGCCGCTGAACGTCCGCCCGTCTCTGACGTGCATTCTGTAAAGACCTCTTAGCTGCCTTGAGACGCGTGTGCACATCCTCCACGCACTCCTCGGTAGCATGCCGTGCTGGAACATCCGTAGTGTAACAACGGCTGTTGGCCTCCCGAAGCTCGGCCATGAGACCCTGCACGTGCGCCTCCGCTCGAGCCACATCTACAACCTGCTCGTCGACCGCGGAGCGTAGGCGCTCAGGTACGGGAATTGTAGCTCGGACGTGTGTAGGTGTGTCATCGGCTGGAACCGCCATGTTGTCAGCGATGTCGGTCAGGGCAGCCATGAGCCGGAGGTTCGCAGCTCACTCTGCATCCTCCACAGTAGATGCGCCTACAGGGGTGATTGCTGTAGGCTCAGCTGATGCCATGGGCACAACTGCCACTCCGCTGTCAACAGTGTAGGCCACGGTAGCAGCTGCTCTTGCACAGGCTGTCGCTGCTGAAGCATCCACTGATATCACCTCCTCCAACTGTCGGCGCAAGTCGGACCGTCTCCACACTACACCGTGGAATGTCCACTCAGTAGCCTCAAGGCACGTGTTCACATCCTCAATGTCTATTACCGCTAACCGACGAACTGCGGCGTCTGCGATGCTCCAATGTGTGCTCGCTGCACGTAGCTCAAGCGTGAGGTCCTGTAGGTGCCTGTCTGCACGTGTGACTGCATCCTCCTGGTCGCAAAGCGCAGAGTGTCAATGCTCGAGCGCAAGGGCCTGCTTGGCTACTGGTGCATCAGCTACTACTCGAGCTGTGTCCTCCGCGTCGGCTGCGCCTCCACACACAGTTACCGCAATGGCACGTGCCATAGCAGAAGTGCTGGCAACCTTGACGTCTCCTGCCTCTCCGGGTACCCCCTCCGCATGTGTCTCTTCAATGGCAGATGCTATGGCTGAGGGAGCGTCTACCCTTATGTAGGCTGTACCAGCTGCTAGAGGAGCAACGACCATCGTGGTGTCTACACCAAAAAGCGCGTCCATTGTCGGCGTCCTGTGAATAGCAATGACTGCAACTGTTGCTACTGTCATGACGTTAATGGCTTGCGACATACCCACTGCCTGGACGTCTGCTCCACATATGTCCGCCGTCATCGCCACTCCTGCTATTGCCCCATCCACTGCTGCTGTCACACATGCCTATGTAGTTGTGGTCTCTGCTACGTCAACTGTAGTCTCCATCTCCATCCCCATCTGTATGTCTGCCTCCAACTCCACGTCGGACCACTCGGCCGCCTCCGACTCCATGTCGGACCACTCTTCGGATGTCTCATCCTCACTAAGAGTGTTCTGTCATGAAGCACCGTCTATCGCATCCTTGCTGCACTCTCCGGTGGTCGTCGGCGGATACTCCATCCCCCCCTCAACCGACGCACCAGTAGAAGCTGCGAAAGGATGCCGCATCAACCCTGCGACTGGGGACGAGAGAGTCATCTCCGTGCTGACGTCTGCCACTACTGCGACTGCTGCTGCATCCTGGGCACGTCTCGCCAAATGTGCCGTCCGCTGCCTAGCGTGTCGAGTGCAAACGCGATGACGCTGAGCTGAAGGGACTAGCACAGAAGTGCAGGGGTCAACGGTCGGGATGACTCCAACTGACTCCAGGGTAGAGCGGAGGGCATCAGAGGTGGAGCTAAGGTCGGGAGGTGTGGCATGGTCAAGTGATGACACTGATGGAGGTGAGGATGGCAAGGAGGAAGGTAGGGTTGTCTGAAGCGGCACGGTGGCAGCGGCCCGCTCAGAGACCACATGGTCTGTGAGCTGTTGCACCATGCGCTTGTGACCCTAGAGCTCGGCGTACAACACCGCCATAGCTCCACTGAGGGGTGCGACGGTATGAGCTGATGTCTTTGAGTCGGATAGTGGAGTAGGGCGGGACCGTAACTAGGGAGGTCGCCACCCAGCAGGGCGTTGGCAACACTGGCTCCAGCCATGGTGTCGGTCGCCGTAAAAGTAGCCCCGGGCGTGTGCCACGGTTGCAACTGCCACTGCGCTCGTGGCGCCTGCCACACCTGCACTGCCGGTGCCAGCCAAGGCGCCGGCTACGCCCCTTGCCACACCGGTGTGCTCATCTTTGGAGCCTGGCGTGGGTGAGTGTATAAGACACTCGCTCCCGCTGGCACAAGGCCACAGGGGGAACCGGGCGATTAAAGCACAATGTCTCAAATGTGCTGTGACGCGATCACGAGGATGACCACCACCACGCTGGTGGTACGTTGATGTCCGACTGCTATGCGTGTATCGCGCGGCTACTGTGCGACCTCAAGTGACCTTCGGTGCTGCTGTTGCTACGACTACTGTAGTTGCTCCGGTCACCGTCGTAAGCCGACGACTGTGGCCTCAAACCACCTTCGCCGCTACTGCTACTACCGCTTCTCACGCGGCTGTTGCTGCTGCTGCTGCGGTTGCCGTCATTTGCCGACGGCAAGTTAGTGCACCAACGCGTGGGTGCACCCGGTTTTTTTTCCTCCTTTTTTTCACTCCCTTTTTTTTTCTCAGGTGCCACCTCCTTGGGTGCCCCTTTTGGGGTTGTACTGGGGTGGCCCACTCGGGGACCCCCCCTTGTCCTCTCCCCCTCCTTCCTTCCCCTTTTTTTTGTTTGGTCTTGCTCGACTCCTCGACGAGTGAGTTCCTCGAGCGAGCTAGCTCGACGAGCTCGCTTGCAATCGAGCTTAACGGCTCCCCCCTCACCCTCGTGGGCAAGCCGTTGTAGCAGGAAGCTGCACGACAGCTTCTTGCTGCTACAACAGTGACAAGGCCAGCTGCTCTTGGCCCCGCGGCTGCTGCCCCTGCTCCTGCGCATGCTGCTGCTACCCCTGCTCCTGCGCGTACTGCTGCTGCCACTCCTATAGCGCACACGACGAAGCAGCACTACAACTGCTGCTGTGGCTGCTACCGTCAGCTGCTATTGCTGATGCCGTCAATTGCTGCTGCTGCCGTCAGCTCCTACTACTGTAGTTGCACGCTACCGCTGCTGCTGCTACAGATGCTGCCCGTCACCGCCGCTGCTGCAACTTCCCGCCGTTGCCGCCGCTGGTGTTGCTGTTGCTCACCGCCACTGTTGCTGCTGGTGTGGCTATTGGCTGCCGCTACAACTACAGGTGCTTGCAGCCGACACACTTGCAGTTTCTCACCGCCGCCGCTGCTGCTGCAGCTGCTGCTTAGGCTGCTTCCCTCCGCTGCTGTTGCTATAGCTGCTTGCCACTACAGTAACTACTCTGGGCGCTAATGTGGCTATTGCCCTCCGCCGCTGCGGCTGCAGCTACTCTTGTTACTTCTACTACTACGGGTGATGCCCGTAGCCGCTATTGTTGCAGCTGCCTCCCGCCGCTGCTGCTGCTACGGTTGCTATTGTTGCGGCTGCTGTTGTTGTTGGCTGTTGCCACTGTCTTTTCTACCTCCACCGCTCCGCTACAACGTCGTCGTGGTGGGTCCTTCCAGTATCTGCTGCTACTGCTGCTGCTGCTGCTGCTGCTATGGGTGGCTGTAGCTGTTGCCACTCACTACTGCTGCGTCTTTGCTGCACAGCACGACGAGTTGTGGCTTGTTTGCTCCGATACCAAGAGAAGCTTCTAGGAACCTTCCTAACCACTTGACGCAACACTAGGCGTCAGCGCTAGGTCAGCGTGTGACAACGGTCACAAGTCAGAGGCAAAAACTACAAGGGTCTGGGTAGGGACACGCATAGAGTTTCAAGAAGCTCAAATCTGAATACAATCGCAGAGAGAGATGACAACTGACAAGAACACAACATAAAAACCTGCTGCAACTCACGGCAAGTGACTCACACGCAGTGTCAATTTGTCTTCAAATTGGCCTAAGGTAACTGTTTTGGCCATTAACCTGCGCACAGGTATCCGAACGCACCACCGTCTGAGCGAAGAGATGCAAAATCTTGAGCCGGACGCTACAACTGGTCACACGCACAAGTCTGGCATCAATCGGTGGACAGACAATGTAAAACATGCAAATCGGGTTCTACAACCAGTCCAGCGAGAAAACTCTAGCGTCTGTAGAAAATCCAGAATGGACCCCGGCAAGCACCTGGAATGTCGTGGCAGCTGTCTGGCAGCTGGTAGTGCACGGAGCCACCACTCGTCGGTGCCCTGGCGCCAGCTACGTCCGCACCATGGATCATGTCGTCATGCTCTCCAGTAACGCTGTTCCATATCACCACTACTGGGTATACGAATAATCACCGTGTCATTGCTAGTGACGGGTGGAAGCCACACAAACCAACACCAGACCTTGTCGGAGCTATCGTCGAAGCCTGGAGGCTGCACCATGTAGAGCTCCTCGCCCTCCAGTGAGCCATGGAGAAAGTCGTTCCTCACATCTATCTGATGCAGTTCCCACCCGTGCTGGGCAACCAGGTTGAACAACGCCCGGCTGGAGCAGAACCGACTAACCGGGGCAAAGATCTGGTCATAGTTGATCCCAGGGACTTGAGCAAACCCCTTGGCTATGAGACGTGCCTTATACTTGTCCAGGGGCCTGTCTGGCTTCCACTTTCGCCGGAGAACCCACTGAGCGCCGATGGCACTACCGCCCGGGGAGAGGTTGACGAGCTCATAGACGTGATATTGCTGAATGGTGGCAAGCTCGTCGACGCATGAAGCCTCCTAGTGAGCGGCCTTGGGAGATGCCCGAGCCCCACGAAGGGTGACTGGGTCCTTTGGTCGGTCAGTGAGGTAGACAGTGAGGGCGTGCGCGTCCTGCGCCCTTGGTGCCATCCTCGTGAGTGTGGCCACAATGGCATACCGGTGCTCCTGATTGAGCAAGGCATAGCCCAAAGCTGCTCCTGGATTTAGGTCAGTGATGACAGACAGTGTGGCCAAGCCAAGTGCCTTGGTGATGAAGTCCCCACTCACGACTGTGGAAGTGGGTCTGACATGAGGTAAGGAGCCTCGTGGGATGACAAGGGGTCATGGCATGAGAGGACGTGAGAGGGCAGTCTGAGTGCTCACTGTCGGCCTGGGTCTAAGGCTCCCGCCCCGACCACGTGTGTAGCACGCCGATACAGACAGGGCAGCCGGCCCTGAGGGGTTGGCGGACACGGTCGGGTCAGCCGGCCCTGAGGATCTCGTGGACACGGACAGGGCAGCCAGCACTGAGGGGATGGTGGACATGGACGGGGCAGCCGACCCTGAGGGGCTGGCCGACACAGACAAGGTAGCCGACCCTGAGGGGCTGGCGGACACGGACAGGGCGGCCAGACATGGGGGGCTAACGGACACGTTTAGGGCAGCCGGCCTTGAGGGGCCGGCGGGCACGGACAAGGCAGCCGACTCTGAGGGGCTGTCGGACACAGATGGGACAGCCGGCTCGAAGGGGCTGGCGGACATGGACATGGCAGCCGGCTTTGAGGGGCGGGCGGGCACGGACGAGGTAGTCGGCTCTGAGGGGCTGTCAGACACAGATGGGGCAGTCGGCCTTGAGGGGCTGGCGGACATGGACGTGGCAGCCGGCTCTGAGGGGGTGGCGGGCACGGACGAGGCAGCCGGCTCTGAGGGCTATCGGACACAGATGGGGCAGCCGGCCCCGAGGGGCTGGTGGACACGGACGGGGCAGCCGGCGTAGAAGGACCTACGGGCGCAGACGATGGAACGCTCGGACGTGTCTGGATGGAGGACGGACCCACCACTCCCCCATGCGACAAGAGGAACATCGACGCGCTGGAGCGAAGGAGGTCGCGGGGAAACAGGTCCTCAAGGAAGAGGGCATCCCGGTTGTCGACGATGTAGTGCCGGGTGGGATCCCAGAAGCACCATGCCTTCGGCTAACGCGAGACACCAAGGAAGGTGCAGGGAAGGCTGTGAGGCTCCTAGTGAGGGTGTGGATATGACTACTTTTCTTCGTGTCATTAGGTTGCTCATGCTCCCTACCACCACCATGCAACTGGACGTTTTCTTTACCGTGGACGTCCTTGCCCAATTCTCATAGTCCCTACACAAGCTGCGTTTGGATGAAGCCGATTACATGGTGTGATACTTTGTCTCCATCCCACGTAGTTGGATGACATTCTTACACAATTCATCTGTACTTGTCGAAGGCTACACCGAGAGTGTCTGGACTACGAGTAAAGACAGCAAGAGCCACACTAGATGGATTTTCCTCATCGCTCGTAGCACTATGGAGGCACAATTCGTGGCATTCTACAATGGTACATGCAAGAGTGTACAACTCCGTCGTCTGTTGTTTGAGTTTTGCGAGCCTGTGTTACCAATCAAAATGCTGTGTGGCAATAACAGTATCAATCCCATAGTAGATAATGATGACATCCGTCACACTTGCACAAAGCACATCAATGTCAAGGATCACTAAGTGTGTACCTTGTTGCATGACGACTGCATCTGGATTGTGTGGGTCGAGACTATGCGACAGTTGGGTGACTTCCTAACCAAGGCCATCAAGTGCACATTGTTCAATAAAGCCGTTAGTCCTTGGGTCTCCCTTACTGTGTGCTGCCTCCTTTACACCCTCACCCTTTTTAAGCTCATCATTGCATGCGCGTGGATTTACCGGGATATGGGGGTACAAGAGCATGAGGGATCGTGACTTAGTTGTACTGTAGTTGTTCTACTGAACACGAAGAAGCGTGAAATGTGCCGAGAGAGAAGCGTGGGATGAGCCCCATGCGTCATACGCCATGGCTCAAATTATGTGGTACTTAGTAGAATTTGAAAACAGGTCAACAAGTGAGCCTAGGAAGAGAGAGAGAGAGAGAGAGAGAGAGAGAGAGAGAGAGAGAGAGAGAGAGAGAGAGAGAGA
>SZWC01018368.1:27476-45050 GCA_023375785.1 Penium margaritaceum
CATGGCTCAAATTATGTGGTACTTAGTAGAATTTGAAAACAGGTCAACAAGTGAGCCTAGGAAGAGAGAGAGAGAGAGAGAGAGAGAGAGAGCAAGATAAGGACAAGGCCAGTGAGCATGCATTTTGGTCATGCGTGATGCACACTAAGATCCTAGCCGCCACCCGGAGGTCGAGCCCAACCTCTCGGTATTAACTGGGGGTGGCTACTCACCATAGCATAGAATTATTCTAGCTAGATGGCCCCTTAAGGATCAGCACTCGGCTAGAAGAATGTATCCCGCCCATAAACCCTCATGCAACTTGGAGATAACCTAGCCATCCTAAAGTGTCAATGAGCTAGAGCTCCACACGAGCAAAACCAAGTGTGAGAAATCATGAGGGACAGATTATGTGGCCATGGGCCAGATCTTGAGGTTGTACTGCTGCGGGCAAGATGCACGAGCTTCACTACCAGTGGTTCCTATCTTGTGGAACAGAACTCCAACAAGTTATGGCACTCAGTCACCTATACATGTGTGAGACATGAGCATGTGGAGCAAGACAAGGGAGCAATACAGGTGTGATGGGCCACCAACTGAACCACAAACACTAACAACTTGTGACATGTACTGTGGGTGTATGACATCTGCAAGTGTACATAAGCGGGTGTCCACGGGTCATGGGTGAGTGTTGTGATTTAGGCTTGCACTATCTCACTGATCTCTACTGTGACCTCTTTGCTGATGTACATGCTGGTGAAAACGACTAACTCCGTGTATGTGGACAATGTGGGACGTTGAGCTGTGAATTGGAATTCGCACTGTGGTGAGACTCATGAATTGGAAACTACACTAGAGTGCAGGTTCAGGTAGTGGCGGTGTTGATGCAGCGTGCGGGCTTCCACGCTCGTTGCTTAGTCTGCTACCCACTTAGTCTGCTGCTCTAGAGTCTAAGTCTGAGTGCTCTGGGTTTGTTACTCATAAATGCGTGCACCAGTGTTAGAGTCAGAAAGCAGCTGAAAACTAGAAGTAACTGATTAGGAATGAAGAATGAGCAACAATGGGAGACCCCTCCAAGTTCTAGCTCCCCCCTAGCTCTTTAGAGCTTGTTACTCAGCTAACAAGCCAATCAGAAAATGGACCTAGACCTATTTTCTGGCAGGCAGAGTTTTCTCGGTGAGCCCTTCCAGACGGCCGAAAGCCCAAAACCCGGGCGTCTTCCGTTTTGCCTGAAAAATGGACCATACCACAATACCAACGCTGTAAACGCATTCGTGCGGTCAAAAACAACTGAAAAAATAGCACCAAAGAGGTATGGTTGCCCGAACCCAGGCAGTGCCTACGATGGTCCATGATGCCAAACAGTGCCACACAACATGTGACATGGACCCTAGGCAGAGCATGACGCTGCAGACGCAATGGTACAGTGAGATCCAGCGCTGGTCGCATGTAGAAAACATCTGCGGTGGTAGTAACCGCCGATGACCCGACCGCCGAGGAGGCCTACCAATGGAGTTGAGCACGTTGCCAAAGGGAGGAGACTCCAGCAAACTGTGTGTAGGCCTCAGCGTGCATCGGCTCCACCGGATGACACTCCAGCAGAGTCAAGTCCCGCCATCAGCCATCTACATGCCGATGTACTCAAGCCGAGAGGACACAACAGGGCACAATGAGAGATGCAAAAAAACCAACACTCTCCCATGACTCACAGGCGCAGTGCACATGGGTGGGCAGTGCTATATTCAACAGACAGACTCCCCCAGGGCACACAGAGATGCAGGCCAGGATAAATAGTGCAACTCATGGATACATGCCGACTGAACTCACAGCCTTCTTTAACAAGTCGTGCTTTAGTGCCTTGTCAAAAGGGAAGAAGGCAGCCAGATGACGTGCTGTCTCAACCCACACAATGCTGACGCTTTTGTCATGCAACGACGAATGTACACAGTGATACTCAACATGGAAGTGCTTTAAGCGTGTGTGATGCAAGCCGTCATCGTCAGCAATGGCCATGGCACTCTCATTTTCACAATGCAACGTGATGGATGCGACAGACTGACGCAACTCGGACAATAGATGACGCAACCACACGCTCTCACAAGCACGTGAACCAAGGGCTACGTACTCAGCCTCAGCAGTGCTGCGTGCAATGCACCCCTGCTTGCCACTACGCCATGACACAGCCGTGCCACCAATCAGAAAGATACACCCTCTGGGACTCTTACCGTCCGGATTGCTGGTCCAGTTACTGTCGGTGTAACCCACAACGACAATAGATGGCTGGCGGTGGAACATGACACCTCGCCAAGGAGTCGAGGCGACATAGCGCAGTACTCGGATCGCGGCCTCGAAGTGGAGGTGACGCAGCTCCTGAGAGAACTAAGCCAGGAGGTTGACGGTGAGCGCGATGTCTAGACGTGTCATCGTCGCCAGAAACATCAGTGACTCGATGACTCACAGATACGTGGTCACGTCAACTAGCTCCCCCACAATGGCTGGGCCAGGACTCTTCATCTTCACCTGGCCATCACGTGATATGGGTGAAGATGCGCTCAGCACGAGGGGCAGGTCCTTGGCGAAGCGAGTGGACGGAGTTTGTACATAGGCGGCCAGATGGACGTGCAAGATGCCTTGGGAGCGATCATGCTCGAGCTCCATGCCCAGGAAGACTGGGGTAGACCCGAGATCCTTCATCTGGTAGGCGGGTTGCAGCAGGTCCTTGACACACTAGATGGTAGCCATGTCTGGCGATGTAATGAGGAGATCGTCGACGTAGACCAGTACAACAACGAAGGTCTAGCCTCGCAAGCTGACGAACGGTGCGGGGTCAGCGGTGCTGCACAAGAGGCCACCGCGGAGGAGCATGCTGCTGATCTCCCCGTTCTAGTACCGAGGCGACTCCTTCAGACCATAAAGGGCCTTCTGCAGTCGCCCGACTCTCCCAGTGGCGTCGTCAAAGCCTGGGGGGTGCACCATGTAGAGCTCCTCACCCTCCAGCGAGCCATGGAGGAAACTGTTTCTCACATCCATCTGATGCAGCTCCCACCCGTGCTAGGCAACCAGGCTGAAGAGTGTTCGGCTAGAGGAGAACCGACCAACTGGGACAATGATCTGGTTGTAATCAACCCCAAGGACCTGAGCAAACCCCTTGGCTGTGAGGCGGGTCTTGTGCTTGTCTAAGGACCCGTCCGGCTTCCATTTACGCCAAAAGACCCACTTGGCACCAATGGCCTTCCGACCTGGAGGGAGATCAACGAGGTCATACACGTGGTGCTTCCAGATAGCAGCAAGCTCGTAGGTGGAGGCAGCATCCTAGTGTGCAGCCTCAGGAGAGGCACAAGCCTCACTCAGTGTGGCTGAGTCTTCTGGGTATGCTATGGAGGGGACTACGAGAGTGTGTCCATCCCGAGCTCTAGGTGGGATGCGTGCGAGTGCAGCCATGACGGCATGCCAATGCTCGTGATGGAGCATGGCGTAGCCCAATGCGGAGCCTTGATAAAGGTGTGCAATGATGGCTGAGGTGGTCAGGCCGAGGGCCTTCGTGCCAGGTTCCCCAGTCACGATCGTAGAAGTGGAAGAGACACGTGGAATGATAGGGGGCCAAGGTGCCACAGGGCGCGATACAGCGGTCTCGGCGCTCACTGATGGCTTAGGTCGGAGGCTACTACTTGGGCCACAGGTGTAGCGCGGTGGAGCAAGAGACGGCAATGAGTCCGACGGGGCTACTGGCGCGGAGGGACCAGCGGAAGCGACTGGGGCTACCGGCTCGAAGGGGCCAGTAGACGCAATTTGGACTGCCAGCCCGGAGGGGCCAGCGGACGCGTCTGAAGCCGCCGGCCCAGAGGGGTCAGCGGATGCGACTGAGGCTCCTGGCCCGGAGGGGCCAGCGGACGCGATTGGGGCTACCAGCCTGGAGGGACTAGTGGACGCGATTGGGGCTACCGGCCCGGAGGGGCTAGCGGACATGACTGGGGCTACCGGCCCGGAGGGGCCAGCGGACGCGACTGGGGCTGCCGGCCCGGAGGGGCCAGCGGACGCGACTGGGGCTGCCGGCCCGGAGGGGCCAGTGGACACGACTGGGGCTGCCAACCCGGAGGGGCCAGCGGACGCGACTAGGGCTGCCGACCCAGTGGGGCCAGCAGACGCGGCTGGGGCTATCGACTCGGTGGGACCAAGTGATGTGCCACCCGGAAGCGGCAGGACGGAGGACGGACTCACCACTCTCCCACACGACGAGAGGGACACAGATGAGCCAAAGCGGACGAGATCGCGGGGAAACAGCTCCTCGAAGAAGAGGGCATCACGTGACTCGACCATGTAGTGCCGGGAGGAATCCCAGAAGCATGAGGCCTTGGACTGATGAGAGACACCGAGAAAGGTGCAAGGACGCCAACGGGGGGCGAGCTTGCCGCCCTACTACGGGACGGGCAGCCACACAATGGCTACGCAGCCCCAGACGTGAGCGTGGTGGAGGTCAGCTCGCTGACCGCACCGGTGCTAGTATGGCGTGGACAAGCGAGGAAGGGGTCCGTGGGGAGTCCGGTTCCAGACCCTCGTCATGTAGGCCACGGCTTCAAAGTAGAAGCCATCGGAGAGGCCAGACTCATCCCGCATGGTGCGGACAGCGTCGGCCATGGTACGGTTCCATCGCTCGGAGACGCTGTTCTAGGCGGGCGTGTAAGGTGCTGATGTCTCGTGGTGGATACCAAGGGAGGCGAGAAAAGTCGTGGTTCCGCCCATTTACTCACCATCGCGATCATAGCAAAATCGGCAAAGGGATCGACCACACTCACGCTCTGCAAGGACAAGCCTGCCCCGAATGGCGAAAGCGACATCGCTCATTTGCCGAAGGCAGAAGATCGAGCGATAGCGAGAGTAGTCCTCAGTGAGGGTGAGGACATAGCGTCCATGCTCTCCGACAGACTCAGTAGGGAGAGGACCCATGACATCGGAATGGACCAGGTCTAGAGGGGCGTATGTACGAGAGAAGAACTGAGAGTATGTGGACTGGTGCATATTGCCCTGAGCGCAATCAATGCACTCTGTGGGGCACGACAGAGGGAAAGTGGCCGGGTCAAGGCCTTGGGCCAACTGGGTGCGGAGCATGCTATCCATGGCAACAGAGTGGACGTGGCAAAGGCGGTGGTGCAAGAGACGTGTATGCTGCGGAAAGAGCGTGCTGGTGACAAAAATATGGCCTGTGGCGACTGACGGAGAGGCGACAGAAGGGGAGGAGGACAGACGAGGCACGTGCCACAGGTTGCCACTGGCGGTGGCGTGCGGAACAACAAGACCAGACGGACGCAACAACACAGTGCCAACACCACGCGAGTGCAAAACGTCCATGCGCATGCGGTCAAGGGCAATAACGGACAGGAGGCTGAGCTCAAGACCGGGGACAAAAAGGACATTGGTCACAAAGACATCACCGGCAGGACCAGGAAAACGAACGGCGCCGATGCCACGGACTGGTAACAGCTATCCGGAGCCCGTCCGGACGCCGGACACATCGCCAACAGGACCAAGCACACTGAAGGCCTCGCGAGAGACCGTCATGTGATGCGTGGCCCCGCATTCGATGATCTAGGTCTTGGCAGGGTCTTGGACCATAGTCGCCAGATCGCTAACATTCACTTGGCAGCAAGCGAGAGATGCGGACGTGGTTGAGGGCGGCGCAAACCGAGACTGCTAATCATCAAGCCATGCGACGTCGTCATGGGAGGGGGTAGAGGGGGATACTGGAGACAATGAGACGGACAAAGAGATAGTATACGACTGCAGCTCAGTCTCAGTCATGTAAAAGAGAGTAGACGAGTAGGAGATGATGCAACTCACACTTTCTTGGGGGGGAGGACGAGGCAAGCCGACATGGAGTGCAATGAACTGCTCCAGCTGACGCTCACGAGTGGACAGTTCGGGAGTGTAGACAGAGTGCAAAGGGACAACGCCAGAGTCCGGATAGGGAAAGGACTACATCAATAATGGGAACAGAGGCGCCAACGGCTGCGGATGCAACTGTTGCAGAGCTGGCATCGGCGGGACCGATGCGGCTGTCGGAGTGGAACTGCTAGACGGAGTCAAGACACCAGGGCCAGCGACCGCTACGGCAGCAGAGGTGAGACGGCACTCACACTGGCGACGCATGGTGGTGATGACGCGCGCCTCGTCCATCGGTAACGGGCAAGTATACCACCCGTGCCCTGGCTGGCCAGAGATGTGGCAGACCGAGCCACCACCACTCGACCCACTCGGCTATTTCTGTTGCTGCTAAGGGCCCTTGCCCTTCTTGCCCTTGCACTTCTTCTTTGCCGACGATGAGGAGCTGGTGGATGCAACTGCTACGGGGGAAGCGACGGCCACGGAGGTGAATGCAGGGGAGGCGAGGCCCTCTGTACGCTGGATGCGGGACTCCAAATGAGCTTCCTCAATCTTGAGGAAGAGCTCGTATGCCCAGTGCATGAGGGTGCCCTGGGCCGCCATGGCGGAAAGTGCGTCCTAGGAGTAGTGAACGAAGACGTCGGCGTACACGTCGGTGGCACCACGTTTGATGGTAAGAAGCGCGGTCAAAGGGAGTGGAGCAGAGATGCCTAGGCGACGGAGGATATCCTCAGCCCGTTGCTAGTAGGAGGTGACCGTCTCGGTCTCCCCCATGTGCAAGGAGTTGAACGCCCACAATAGGCGGCGGGTCTTAGCCCCGCTCGATAGGCGATGGGGACGGGTGAGGATGTGTCATGCGACCACAGGGTCTGGGGTCGCGATGGAGGTGAGGTCACCGAGAAAGGGCTCCGAGGCCAGGCGTTAAGCCGGAGGAGTGATTGGAACGAGGGCACGCACGATGCGACCAGCGTCATACAACTGGTCGGCCTGGGTGGAGTTATACGGAAGGGTGTTGTACGCCCACTAGCCCTCACCATGTGCCTAGATGCGAAAACTGAGTTCCCAGCTTCGGAGATTTTCGTCGGCCTGAAGCGGCGAGGACGGGTCTCAATGTCATTTGGCCTGCGGCCGGCACCTAGAGTGGGGCCAAGGACTGAAGTCACAGTCTGTCGCTGGCGTTGAGTTTGCTCCTACGCCAAGTAATGCGTGGCAGCAAACCCAGCGGGATTGTCATGCCCAAGGGGAAGGAAAGGGGGCAGGGTACATGTGTGAGTCATTGATGCCAATGGCTGTAGTGTTGCAAGTTACTGAGTCAGTGCGGCAAGCTGTTGCTAAATGGCAGCCAATGGATTGAAGGCGCCAGCGACGGAGCCTGTGGACTGCTGCTACTGCTGTTGCTATTGCTGCTGCTACTAATGGTACATCTCCTGCTGCTACAACTGCTGCTGTTGCTGCTCTTGCTACTGTTGCTACTGTTGTTGTTGTTGTTGTTGTTGTTGTTGCTGCTGCTACTGCTACTACAACTGCTGCAGCTGCTACAAGAAAGGGGGCCTGAGGGTCCCCCCAACAGAGGAGGACCCCTCCCCACTGGGGCTGTTAGCCATGGTGGGTTGTGTAGCCCCTTTTATTTTTCTTTTGTGTGCTACTGATGTTAGCAATGACGTCAGCCTAGAACAATTGACATCAGCAGCTGATATTTTGTACCTGTAGGGTTGTTGCTATAGAAGTGTTTCCTATCTTTTTTTGTTGTGTTGATGATGTCAACAATAATGTCAGTAGTGACGTGAGCTGAGGACTACTGACGTCAGCAGTGGCCGTTGTTGGAGCCGCTACAGTGGCAGCTGTAGGGCAGCAGCTGTTGTTGCTGCTGCAGTTGTTACTATTGCTATTGTAGTTGCTGCTCTTGCCACTGCTACTTTCGCTAGTGACTGTTGCTGCGGCTGCTGCTGCTGTTGCTGCGATCTTTGGTGCAGCAGCAGCTGTTGTAGTTGCTGCTGCTGCGGCTACTACTGCTACTGATGCTGTTGCTGCTGTGGCTGCAGTTGTAGCAGCAGCAGCTACAATTACTGCTACTAAGCTGCTGCGTGTTGCTGGCTACTACAGCGGTTATGGTAGTGGCACCACCCGCTGTGGTGCTCCTCGTGGGGTGGTGGATTTTTATTTCTTCTGTTCTATTTTCTCCTTCTTTGCTTGCCACAGCGAGCTCGCTGCTCACTACGAGCAGCGAATTGCAAGTAGCAAGCTCGCTGCTCACTACTCGCTGCGAGTAGCGGGCTACAGGCAGTTGCGGCTACAGCTACTACTGGCCCCCGCTGCAACCGCTGCTGCTAGTTGGTGCTGGCCGATGCCAGCTGCTGCTCGCTATTGCTATTGCTGTCGCCGGTTGCTGCTGCTACTCGCTGTTGCTGTTGTAGCTACAAGTTGCTGCTGCTCGCTGCTGTTGCAACTTGCTACTGCGGGCTCCTGCTACTGCGAGCTGCTGCTCCTGCCGGTCGCTACTGTTGCGCATAGCTGCTGTTGGCTACTACTGCCACTACTCGCTACTGCTCCAAGTTGTTGCATCTGTTGCAGGCTTCTGCTGCCAATCATTGCACCTGGATGACGTCGCCATGTGCATTGTCGCTAGCAGGTGCCTGACGCAGCCTGCCGCTCACCTCCTCGCGTCACGCGTGGGGGTCAGTGCTGCCGGAAAGAAAAATCCGGCAGCATTTCCCCTAGCTCAGTGGCCGTGGGAAAAAATCTGACGCCGCCACCAGGCAGGTCAATGCTGTCAGAAAAAATCCAGCAGCATTTCCCCTGCAGTAACGCATATGGGGGTCCGCCGGCGTAGTCAGGCACCTGTACGCCAGTCATCTCTTGCTGCTGCTACACTCTGGCTCTGATACCAAACTAGAAACTATGCTAGAGCGCAGGTTGGGCAGTGGCGGCGTTGATGCAGTGTGCGGGCTTCCACGCTCGTTGCTTATTCTGCTGCCCCCTCAGTCTGCTGCTCTGGTGTCTAAGTCTGAGTGCTGTGTGTTTGTTACTCGGAAGTGCGCGTACTTGTGTTAGCATTAGAAAGCAGCTGAAACCTGGAAGTAACTGATTAGGAATGAAGAATGAGCAACAATGGGAGACCCCTCCAAGTTCTACCTCCCTCCCACCTCTGTAGAGCTTGTAACTTAGCTAACCAGCCAATCAGAAAACAGACCTAGACCTATTTTCTGGCAGGTAGGGTTTTCTCGGTGAGCCCTACCAGACGGCCGACATCCCAAAACCCGGGCGGCGTCCGCCTGAAAACTGGACCATACCATCATACCGATGCTGCAAACGCAGTCGTGTGGTGAGAAACTGCTAGAAGAATAGCAGCAAAGAGTTATGGCTGCCCGAACCCAGGCAGTGCCTACGATGGTCCATGATGCCAAACAGTGCCACGCAACATGAGACATGGACCCTAGGCTGAGCATGATGCTGCAGACGCAATGGTATAGTCAGATCGAGCGCCGGTCGCATGCAGACAGCATATGCGGTAGTAGTAACCGCCGGCGGCCCAACTGCCCGGGAGGCCTACCGATGGAGCTGAGCACGTTGCCGCAGGGAGGAGGCTCCAGCGAACTGCGTGTAGGCCTGAGTGTTGAAGTTCGTTGGCCACTCACAACTCTGTGACCTCTTGTCTCCACACATATTACACACATGTGTACAGATTGAATGACAATGGCTCTACCTAGGAAAGCTACAGGCGTGTCAGCCATAGCAGGAGGCATGGACGCTCTCGTGCTGCTGCTGCTGCTGGACCAGGGATAACTCTTGGCACACATCTTGTGATTGTCTGATCCTCTTTGACTCTCTTGATTATGAGATGCGGTAGATGCTAGGGCCCGTACATTTATCACTGCCGTGACCTGCATTATGTTGCTTGCCTTGAGTGTTTTCTGGGGGATCTGCCTTTTCCGAGTGCTGATCCTTAGGGGGCCACCGTGCCGGGTTCACCCGTGCACTGGTGAGTAGCCGCTGTCTCGGTTTTATGCCGAGCAGTCGGGCTCGACCCCTGGGTGGCGGTGTGTGCTCACTTGGGTGTGATGCCCATGGCGAGCGCACGCTCACCGGGTGCTAACTCTCTCGCTCCCCCTCTCACGTATCTTGTTTTGGTTGTACTGAAGTTTATGAAGGCAAGCTTTCCGCATCCATGGCGTCGCGAAGCTTATGCACGTGGTTGCATGTTCTCACACACTCAACCTAGGAAATGTCTGGGTAGCTACTGGTATCAGAGCGATGTGAGGCATCTCGCCCACCGCCCCTCGATCCTGGGCAGCCGCCTCTGCGCACGCCCGAGCCTCTCTCGGCCACCTAACCTCACCACAGCACTGGCTCTACACTCTGCTTCTGCTCGACGCTGAACAATGGCACCATCTCGTTCCGCAGTGCTCGTTTGAGCACAGGCTCACCCATGGACCTCTCCGAGCTTTCTCATTGCTCGAAGCCAACTAGGTCACGCCTCTGGCTGCTGTCTTCTCTCGGAGTACCACACATCTGTGTCGTTCGTCGGATCTAGACCTAACCACGTGTAGTCACTCACAGCTGTCCTCCTCAGCCCTAGGAGTGACTGAGGCCACGTCTGTCGCAGCTGCCCGTGACTCTGACTCTCGCCATCCAAGGACACATACCCTCTTCATCTTCCCGGTGTCCTTTCTTGTCTCTAGCCTGCTGCAACCTGAGTGGTACACTGCAACAAGAAGCTCTAGCTACCCCAGCAGCCCGCTCAGCTCTCCACGCTGGCGGACGACGCCGACACCCCTCGGTGGGTACGCATGCTTGATCACACCTACTGGCAGGACGACGTTGACGCTGCAGCAAAGCGAGAGGGGGAGGAGGTTGATCGCCAAGTTTACACCCCAGACGACCTACCACCATCACCGCCCTTGTCGCCAAGGATGCAACCTACCAGCAGTTTGCCACCTCCTGAACCAGCTGCTTCACCCATTCCTTCTCCTCCATCTACTGCCGTGGGACCAGACACAGCATCCACTGCACCCGAGGTGCCCGGCGTCATTCCAGTTCTCCCTGTTCTCACCGACTCAATTAGCTTAGCCGGCGCTATCCTTGACGCAGCACCTGGTGCTATAGCCACCTTCGCAGCAACAGTAAGAGCCTGTCGTGCCCCTTCACAGACAGCCGTTGGCAGGGCTACCGAAGCATACGCACACACAGCCACCTCACTCACTCTGCTCGCAACTGCCGCCGCCAACATCGCCACACAGATTACAGCTGCCGCTACATCCATTTCCACGGCAGCCTCCACAGCAGCAGACGCCACTTCCAGTTTCGTTGGTTCCATCCGAGCATCCACTGCCTCTGTAGTACTTACGCCTACCTGCGAACCGCATGACACATCATCATCCATCACCACCGGCGTCCTCGTGGCATCTGCCACCGCTGCAGTCACTGGAGCTGCAACAACAGGACTTCTGTGCCTTACCGTGGCCGTCGCGCGCTGGGTGGCCGTTTTGTTTTCCTCGGCTGCAGGTGTCGTGCCGCCGCTCTTCAACCTTCTACCACGTCTCTAGCTCTGTGAGCGTTGCCTTCAAATCCACTCTTTCCTCCTTGCACTCTCAGCTCCTATTCCATCCTGCATCATGCCTGCACCAGAGGAAACTATAGAGGCCCTCCAGGCCGCCCTTAGTGAGGCTCAAGCAGAACGCCGCAGAGCTGAGGATGAGCTTCATCGTGGACAGGAAGCGGAGCATGAGCTAGCTGCTACAGTAGCCAAGCTTGTTATTGAGAAACTACGCGCCATTCCCACCTTTGCCGCCATTTTGCTTGCCACAAAATCTGCCTCAGCTGACTCGTCTACTCCTCCTGGTGACACCGTTGCCAACTCCTCCTCTCACTCTCTCTCAACAGCAGCCTTTACCCGTCCTCCAGCTCAACAGAAGGACTTTGAAACTCCGCCACCACAGTTCACTCCTAAGCTCACGTTCACATCCTGGGAAATACGCTTCAGTGCGTGGGCTCAGGGTGAGCTTCTTTGGGAGTACTACTCACCCGCCAAGGCGCCGTTTGTGCCAAAACCGACAGAGGCAGCTCGCGTTGTGCGTGCGCTCATCAATGCCAGTCCAGAAAGTCTCCTCGACGACATTGGTACGTACAATGCAGACCCCTCCCGCGGCACGCTAGCCGATCGTGTTGGCGCTTACGCGCTCATCCGCCGTCGCAAGACAGTGACTAGGCACGCTACCCAAAGCGCACTCACAGTGCAATTTAACACCTTGCAGATGCGTGCGGATGAGACAGCAGATGAGTATTGGGCGCGTAGTCTGCGCCTACTGTGAGATCTGGGAAAGGCTGCTCCAGGCCCTCTTTCTGCCTGTCTCTCCATCGTTGCTGGTCTCATCCCTGAGCTGTCTTATGTGTATCTTCATGTCTCCTAGACTGAGCTTGAGCATCTTGCCTCTGAGCCTGTCCCCGCTGATTCCCCACCTGGGATCGGCCCCCTCTTTGACTTCACTACCTCTCGTCTGACGGACTGGTGGAATGCCCTCCAGAACAAGCGCATGCATCGCGGTGCGTTAGCTGCCGTCACTACCTCCTCCTCATCCTCCTCTATCGCAGCAAGCTCTTCCTTGTCCTTTTCACAAGTGATAGCACACTCCACTCAAGGTTCTTCCCGAGGTGGGGGTGGCGGCTTCGATTGGGTGGGTGGTCGAGGGGGTAAAGGTTGTGGGGGTGGATGCGGTGGCAGAAACTCGGTCGTCACTGCTGCTGACGTCACCTGCTGGAATTGTGGTGCCTCTGGTCACTCTGCACCAAAATTCCCTGCCCCTCGTGATGATGCACGGCTGGCGTCCTCCATGCGCGCTCACTGGGCACGCGCCGGTGCTGCTGCCTCCTCTGCCACTACAGTGGTGACTGCTGCCTCCTCCTCATCATCTTCCACTGGCTCTGCCCTCTCCAACGCCTCTGCCCTCTCCACCGCCTCTGCCCCCGTGCACCCAGCACTTCCAACACCCAGCCCGTGGGGCTGGATTCCTCCTCCATCTGGACCCCCGTACTACGGACCTCCACCCTCTCACTATCGCGTACCTCACTGGGCGCATGAGGACGGGCACTTCTTTGACCGCTCCTCCGACCGCTCCTTAGAGCGCTCCTCCGATCGCCATGATGAGGAGCACACACTTGAACGTCGGTTGGCGGGGCTTCTTCACCTTCGCTCTCAGGGAGGTGAGAGTGTGAGTGGCCAGTCGCACGTGTCTGTTTGTGAGTCCGAGGACACCCTTCGCGGTGGTTCCTCTGGTTGCGTTCAAGGGGAGTTGCCTGATGATTGTGCCTGGACTGAAGAATGGCAGTCACATACGTACCCTGCACGTCTTGGTCGTTCTACCTCTGTCTCTTCCCGCGGCACTGTTGCTGTCTGTCTTGTTCTTCCCACCACTCGGGCCTCGCCCGGCCTCTGGATCATAGATTATGGGGCCACTCATCACATGACCTCCTGTCGCCCGTCCTTTGTTTCCCTTGGCCCTGTTCAGTCTGTCCACTCTGTTCGCACTGGTTCCGGCCAGTTACTCCCTGTTCAGGGTGTTGGTGTAGTACGCTTCGTGGGTCCTGGTGGTACTGTCTATCTTCCTGACGTCCTGTACGTGCCTGATCTTGAAGTCAGCCTGCTCTCTGTGACCACCCTTGATGACCAGGGCATGGATTTTTCGTCCAACCGTGGCTTGGCCTCTATCTCACTTCGTTCTTCTGGCCATGTTGTTCTTCGTGGTGTGTGCTGTGATTGCCTGTTCCACGTCCCGCTCATGTTGACCTCCACTTCCACTGCATCAGCTCTTGTTCATGTTGCACCCTCCTTGTCACCTGAGCACATTGATCTCCTGCATCGTCGTCTCTGTCACATTCACACTACTGCCATCCAACGCCTCCTTTGCCTTCAGCCAGCCCACGGCCTTGACCCTGCCGCTTTTGCTCCTCCCTGCACTTCCACCTGTCTTGACTGTGCCAGTGGCAAAATGCACCGCTCTCCCTTTTCCACCTCTGAATCCACTACCACTCAACCACTTGACCTAGTCCATGCTGATGTCATGGGCCCCTTACCCAATGACTTCCTTGGCGGCCTTGGTCGGTACGTCCTCTGCTTGACCGATGACTTCTCCCGCTATCGGTGGGTCTTTCCCCTTCATCACAAAAGCGACGTCACTGACGTTCTTGAGTCATGGCTCCCGCAGGTTGAGCGTGCTTGCAACCGACCCCTGCGTGCCTTTCACAGTGATCGGGGTGGCAAGTTTTTTGGTCCCACCTCTCGTTTCCTCACCTCTTGTGGTGTCCGGGTTGAATCTTCTGCCCCTTACACTCCTCAACAAAATGGTGTTTCTGAGCGCTGGAATCGCACCCTTACAGATGGTGTGCAATCCCTCCTCTCTGCCTCTGTCCTATCTCCTCTCTTTGCCTTTGAGGCCATGTCGTATATCACTTGGGTCTGGAACCGTGTCCCTCATGGTCCTCTTCCCCACTCTGTCACCCCCTTCAAACGCTGGACTAGTCAGCGTGCCGATCTCCGTCTTGCCCGTGTCTGGGATTGTCTTGCCTCCGTGTGGGTTCCCTCGGACCACCGTGATGGCAAGCTAGCGCCTCGTGGCCGGCTCTTCCTCTTTCTAAGCATCTCTCCCTTCTCCAAAGCGTGGCGTTTCTGGGACCCCTCCCGATGTCACGTCGTCGAGTCTCGTGATGCCCTGTTCTTCAAGCACCTGTTTGAACGCGGCACTTCTCGTCTTGGTGCCTCCCTCGCTCCGTCCTCTCGGAGTGGGGGTGGTCCTCTGCCCCTTGGGCCTTCCGTGCTCTCCTCTGGGCATCCCTTGTCGCCTCCCGTCGCCTCGTCCACTGCACCGAGTCTGGCATTTCCCTCCTCTCCTTCTCAGTCCTTTTCGCCCTCTGTATCGTCTGCCCCAGTCACTGCGCCCTCTCCTCCTTCTTCGCCTGATGCTGACTCACCTACATCTTCTGTCTCCCCACCTGGCGCTGTCTCTCCATCACGTGCTCTCTCTCCACAATCTGATCTTGCGGTCTCCCCGCCTTCGGCTGTACAGTCACACCCTGATGTTTCTTCCGCTTCCTTGCGTGCACCGTCCATTCCACCGGTATCACCCTACACTCGTGGCGGCCGCCTCCGTGCCCTCCCCTCTCAGTCACACCCAGTGGTCTCTGGTGACCGTGGTCTCCGGGCTCTCGGTCTTGCTTTCTCCTCTCTGTCCACTGCTGCATCCATCATCTACCCCAGCACTGCAGTGGGGTAATCCCTTGTTGAGGATGAGTTCCATTCACCTCTGTCCTCATCTGTGGCTGGATACGTTACATCATGATTTACTGCCGCTGGACTCTCACCTCTACCACCTGAGCCTCTGACGGTGCAAACAGCGCGCACAGGCCCTGACTCCTCTCTTTGGGAGAAGGCCATGAAGGCTGAACTTGATGCACTTTCCGATCACAAGGTATACGAGCTTGTTGATCTCCCACCGGGTCGCAAGGCAGTTGCGACCAAGTGGGTGTATCGTCGTAAACTAAACCCTGACAACACTGTTGAACGTTATAAGGCACGTCTCACCGCAAAGGGATTCTCTCAGATCCCTGGTGTCGACTTTGATGAGACCTTTGCCCCAGTCGGTCGATACACCACAGCCAGAGCTCTCGTGAGTCTGGTTGCTCAGCATGACTGGGAACTCGAGCAGATGGATGTTAACAATGCCTTCCTTCATGGTAGGTTGGATGAGGAGATTTACATGGTATAGTCACCTGGCTTCTCAGACGGAACAAACCGGGTGTGGCGCTTGCGCAAGGCCCTCTATGGGCTCAAACAGTCACCACGGTACTGGAACCAAGAAATCACAGCGACCCTTGAAAAGGGAGGTTACATGTGGCATTCGCTGTGAATTTTCTCTCACAGTTCTCCCAGTGCCCCCCTGACCGTCATCTTGAGGCAGCACTGCGGGTGGTGCGCTATGTGCTCTCCACCCCCCGCATCGGTCTGTACTTTCGTGCACAGCCCTCGGTTGTCGTTGACGGCTTCACGGACAGTGACTGGGTACATGACTCCGATGCTCGCAGCCGAACAGGCTACATCTTCTTGTCGGTGGCACAGCAGTCTCCTGGAAAACTGGCAAACAAGGGTGCGTCGCTCGCAGTACCACTGAGGCTGAGTATGTTGTGCTAGGCGCAGGCACATGTGAGGCTGTCTGGCTATGTCGTCTATTGCAGCAATTGCGTGTATTCATCCGTTGCATCACGTTGCGTTGTGACAACCAAAGCACGAAAGCCATCGCTGAAAACAGTGGCATGCACCATTCACGCACCAAGCACATCAATGTCGAGCATCACTATGTTCGCGAGTGCATTGCTGCTGGCATAGTTTAGGTCACTTGGGTGGACACACGGTCTCAAAGAGCTGAGTTCCTCACAAAGGCCCTCACTCGTAATGTGTTCAAAGGTGCTGTTCACTCTGTTGGTCTTATCTGTCCACATGATCCAGGCTGATTGGTTCAGTATGTCCCCGTCATCTTTCGTGATTCCCTTGCGAGACTCGTTTGTGTGTGGAGTGTTGTCTGCGGGTCATGGGGGAGTGTTGAATTTCATTGTGAGAAGTTTCCTAGAACCTTCCTAACCACTTGCCGCGACACTAGGCGTCAGCGCCAGGTCAGCGTGTGACAACAGTCACAAGTTAAAAACAAAACTGCAAGGGTCTGGGTTGGGACACGAACAGAGTGTCAGGAAACTCAAAGCTGAATATAATTGCAGAGAGAAATGACAAATGACAGGTCCAGGGCATAAATACCTGCCGCGGCGCACGGCGGGTGTCGCACGCGGCAGTCCAAGAGCTGTCCTAAAACCGGCCCAAAACCACTGTTTTGGCCGCAACTCTGCGCACAGACATCCAAACGTAACACCGTCGGAACCTAGAGATTCAAAATCTCAAGCCCGACGCTACGACTGGTCACACGCACAAGTCCGGCATCGATCGGTGAACGGACAATACAAAACATGCAAATCAGGCTCAAGAGCCAGTCCACCGAGAAAACTCCAGCGCCTGCAGAAAAACTGCAGAGCACCCGAGCAAGCACCCGGGACGTCGTGGCAACCGTCTGGCAGCTGCTAGTGGCTGGATCCACCAACCGTCAGTGCTCCGGCGCCAGCTGGACCCGTAGCTGCCACGGCTGTGGCTCATGACGGGTGGAAGCCACACATACCAACACTCCCCCTGGCTGACACAACCGTCAAGGCCACAATGGCTGAGCAAAGACAGGACAGGATGACTCGGGAAACCAAACATGGCAAGCACCAATCAAGCATGCCACAGCACAAGGTCTCCTCGTGACAATGGTGCGCACCACCAAGTGCCCGGGTCTCGACCATGCACGAACGCAATCACACACACGTGTCAAACATCATGCAAAGAGACAAAGAAACAAGGTCTCCTCGTGACTCCGGAAGAATGTCTCCGGATATCCGGGTCTCGACCACATCATGCATGGATCACACATAGCACATGGGGACAAAGGGTCTCCACATCACACCGGTGGAACTCACCAGGTGCGCGGGTCTCGACCAGCATAACCTCAATCACAACGTCATGCCACATCCAAGCAAACTCGCTGTCCTCACAAGAGTGTCAGGCCAAAGCCCACACACCAACACTCCCCCTGGGCTGTACACCTAACAGTATGGCTCCCCCATGGCCACATAACCCTGCACAGCTAT
>SZWC01018369.1:9502-51154 GCA_023375785.1 Penium margaritaceum
CAATACACCCCCATGACTCGTTCTCAATTTCCAACAGGGGGAGGACGACGACCCCCTCTTCTTGAAATGAAAGTTTATATGGTACGTGTGTCGGTAAGTGTAGCTAGAAGACATAGCAATGAAAACACATATGTGCTCATTGTAAAGGACACCAGGAGCGATTGAAGATGCCGATCATAGTGAAGGGATAGTCCAAGGAAAAAAAGAGAGGAACTCCACTCAAGCATTATGTGCCATGAGCTCGTCGCAAAGAACACATCTGCATCCTAGCCTAAGGTATGTCCCCCTCCTCCTAGAATATCATGAGAATATTGGGGGAGTGTATTGAGAGTGTATACAAGTTCACTTGTAAACACACACAAGGATGTCAGTACACTCGTGTATTGATCTGGCCCCCTTCAAATACACTACATGATATACCTCTGATATTCTCGTCGGTGACTTAATGGGATGGAGACAATGAGTCTTCCTCCCTCCCAAAAGTACAAAGTGTATCTCGTGAGTGTATGGAAAGGTGTAGCTGGTATAAAATGATATAGTTGACATGAACTGATGTCAAATGACGGTTGTGGCAAGTCGACGGTTCACAAAATTTCTGAAAACAAAGGACAAGCATGCAAATATGACATTCTATTGGCACTTTGCAAGCAAACTAACCACTCCCTCTTCAGAGGTCCAAGCCCCTCCCGCTCTGAATCTTTGTGAGTGTAGTGGGGGGGAGTACAAAGGAGGGTCTTGCAAACCTGCTCAAATTTTGCTCGTATAACCATGAGCTTGTGTATTAATGTGGCCCCCTCCAAGTGTAGTATCCAATACGCCCCCGTAATACACCTCAATCTTGATGGAGAGGGGGAGAACAAGCTCCACTTGTCAACATCAAAAGGCACGCCTAGTTTGTTTGTTAAAAAGCATCTATCATAGACAACCCCGAAAAAAGACATATGTGTTACTTCTATATAACACCCATGAGCTAATCTCGATCATCACTCTTACTGATCGGAAGTTGCCAATTTTCTTATTTGCAATATTTATCATTTACTGAAACCTTGCAAATGAATGGTATCGTGATGAAAGGTCCTCCCCCTCCAACACCCCAAGTGTATTAAGAGAGTGCATCGGGGAGTGTATCTTGTAAGGAAAAGAACGAGCACATAAGTCCATTTAAACATAAGCGTAATAAACAGGCACGACTCCAGATACACTCCTCAAGACACTATCACACCTTTCCTATACACTTTTATCCCGGGGAGAGGGATGGGGGGACGCTCGAGTGTCTAAACAAAGAATAGTGTGCGACATTGTCACCTACCGGTATAGCGTCAGGACATCTCATGGTCATGATTTGAGCATTTCAACAATCAAGTGTAATTGAGGATGTGCGAATTAATTTCAAGCGTAGCATTGAGATTCAAGATTTTCAAAGTAGGCAGTGATGTAAATTAACATTGGTTTAAAAAATTATTGACAAGTGTTGAAACATAAGTAGTACAAAACCTTTTAAAGGCATATGTTTCTTGGGAACTTTCAGTGGATATTCTGTGGTCAGTTACATCAAAACAACTGTGAACCTAATGTTGCGTATGGACCATTTTTATGATTAAAACTGGTCCATAATTATTTACAGTGTGTTCTGGGGACTCGAGGCTAGTCTCTCGGGGTGTCCTCAATCGTGGGCTAGTATACGGGTTAGAGTCCGGATCGACCCTCGCCCAGAAAATATAGTTCACGTGGATTTAAGGCAATAGGAGTGTCACGATGTAAGAGCCATCGCGTCACTCCTCCTCCACTCTAGTTGGTCGCTAGGGTCACGTTTCCACATGGATGTACCATGTGGAACGATAAGGTTTTTAGATTACATGCTTGCAAACATCTCCGCAACTCCCTTGTCCTTTTCTTCCCGAAGAGGACCAATATAGCGTAGGGTCATACCGACGGTCTGATCAACCCCTACTTTGTTAACTCCTCCAACTACTTCTTTGGTTGTCCCAACTCACTATCGCTCATGCGATAAGCAGCATGCACAGTTGGAGTTGCTATAGGAACCAGCTCAATTATGTGGTCGATATCCCGGTTAGGTGGCCAATCCTCTGGCACCTATGTAGGAAACACGTTACCATAGTTGTCCGACACCCCATTAATGCCTTTTGACAGTCATGCTACTGGTGTTTTCTATTTATGTCCCTCTTTTTGCTTTGCATCTGCTGCCAACACTTCCACCTCTTTAGCTACTTCCTTCTGCCACACCCACACAATGTACACTTGGTCCCCCTTGCGCTGATAGTGCTTCGGTGGCACGCAACTCAACCGTGGTACCTTTCCTGCCGTGAGTTCCTTCTCCTTAGCCCATAATGGCAAAACGATCTCCTCTTCGTATTTCTTCACTTTCACCTGGCTACGCATCCAATCCATAGCAGGATTCCATGGGTGCAACCAGTCATGCCCCAAAATGGCGATGTAGGCATCCATCAGGCACGTGCAAAAGTTTACCTTGCATGATAGCTTGCCTAGATGGACCCTCAAAGGCTTCAGAGGCCTCCCGCACTCTAGCTTCCCTTACACCAACTTGGCATTTATTGGTTTCCAAGGTAGCCGTGCAAGCCTCAACCTTTCGGCAAGCTCATCCCTAAGAAAAGAGTGCAATGCACCGCAATCGAGCAATGCTTTAATCTGCCAGCAAGTCTGGCACCCCTCACTATCTGCAGAACCAGCCGATAAAATTTCAGCTTTTACGAGGATTTTTGTAACGCTCCCGCTTCCTTTGTTCCACAGCAATACACTCGGCAACTCCCTAGTTGTCAAAGGACTTTCAGGGCTAGTGTTAGCTGACGTGGATGAACCTTTCCCAATAGTTGGCCACCCGCCACTCACTGCTGGTTGCCATTTCCCTGCTGCTTCTCCTTGTAGTCTTTCTTGTGGTGCCAAGGCTTCCCACAGATCCAACAATTCCCTCCACAGAGCTTGCTGTACTCCTGGCCTCCTTGTACAACATTGATTTCCATGGGGTCAGCTTGTTGGTGTTGTGCTCAACGCTGGAAACTCTGCTGCTTCTCACAGAAACCCCATCGATGGTAGCGTAGTGCGTCAACACACTCAGCAGTGGCCACCATTGCTTGGAACATTATGATTCCACTTAGTGCCCGAGTGTATTGAATCTCTGCCTTCTTGCCGACATGGTACTTTTATGCCATCTTCAGCTCGCTCATGTCGTCAATCTCCAAGCACAACACCAAGAAACAACATGTGTACTCCTACAATGAGGCGATCTACTTTAGCTGCTTTCGCTTATTGTGTGCGATAATGGAGGCATTCACAAGATCCAACTGATCTCTCATGGATTGCTCAAAATGCTCCCATGTCGTCAGCACATGCGTTTCAGCTTGTCCCGTGCTTGGCTGCCACAACACGAAATGTTGTACGGCGGCGTTCCCACCTCCACCCCAAGTGGCCAACACTTTCAGCTGCCTTGACCACTTCAATGCTGCTCCACGTACAGCATTGTCCTCTGTAGGGTGACCTAGAGCCCTGAAGTAGCTGTTCATCGCAAAAAACCAGGTCCGAATGCTTGCACCCTTCACTGACGGACTGTATGATTCTGGAGCCTTTGGCTTTGGTCTTTGGCGACTCCTTGCCTGGGCCGCCCGAACCTGTCCAGCGCCAGTCCCGGCCCGCAGGTAAGCCATCTGCTGATGAAGCCGCTTAGTCTCCATCTTGAGGGCTCCTAGCAGCTCTACGATCTTTTGCAGAGCCTGCTCCATGGCTCTTGATTACTTTTTGCGGTTGGAGAGCCTTAGGAAGAAAATGGCATCGCTTAGGCTGCAGTAAAACAAAAATTGGCAGCAATTCAGCAGTGTAGGATGAAGATATGAAGTCTTCAAAGTGTGCAAGAGTCACCCATTGTCTCCGGCGCGCACACGGTAGGCCGTGTAGATGCTCTAGAAATATAGAAAAACATCGAGAGGTAGGCTTGTGCGTCGGCTTTGAAGTCAGGTCCAGCAATCTCCCTCTGGATCAGAGGGAGATTGTTTTGGTCATCTTTGACTTTGTCCGGCGTAGACCATGCCTTTGCTCCTTGAAGTTAGTAGAGATTGAGCAGCGCTTCCGTCCAACATTTGGCTCTGGCTCTTATAATAGATGTGAGTGTGTTCTCTATGACGATTAAGCCTTAATGTGTGGACATCACTGTTGCAGCAGAAAGATAGTCTTTGGAGATTTCTAAAAGCCAGAGATGGAAAAACACAGGTTTACATGTTCATCACAATGAACAAATTACAAGGTGTTTATACTGTTGGGCCGGCTGGTCCTGGCCCTTGCCTTCTCTTTTCTTTGCTTGCTATACCAAGCTACTTGCTCCTGAATCCAGTTCTCTGCTTGCACCTGAACCTGGTGCTCTACTTGCATCTAATGCCTAGTGCAAGAAATGCTTGGCCGTCAATCGTCGAGTTCAACGGTCTGTCCTCTCTCTCGGCAAGCCGCTGCGTGGGTCGTACGTCACCCATATGCTTCCCGGTGGTGAATGCGGTCGTGTTGTTGTGCACGGCACCGGAAGCACCGCTGTCGTGGTTGACTGAGTCCGGTGTTGGAGGTCTGCCACCGAGAGAGTCCCTCGGTGGGTAGCGTAACTGGTGCGCTACTCACCGAGAGGAGGAAAGCCACTCTCGCATGGCGTGTTCGCAATGCCACATGAAGGTGCTAGCAATATACACCCTTCGCATGTGGAGCTCGCACTCTCTTGCTTGCTCCTCGCGTCCTCGCGTCCCCACATCCTCGCATCCTCGCATCTTCGTGGTTGAGCGAAGTCAAGCTTGACAGCGAGCCGAATTTCCAAAAAACAAAAAGTGGCCTAGATGCCCCTGAAACTCGGTCAAGGCCCCGAGTATGTAAGAAGACGATGGACACCTTGTTACATGGATAGTAAGTTGACCGACCACTCTTCACCTGGAAGCTGAAGGGTCATAGCCTCTAAGGATCTCTAAGAGCACCTTAGGTGTTGTAAAGGCCAGGATTTGAACCTCGCCTCCCACAATTTCAGGAGGTGATTTTTCCGTCCCTCTAAAGAAGATAAAACGCATCACAAAATGCATTTGAGCAAAACATAGCCATCAAAACTGGGTAAATGTCAACATACCCCCTCGGTTGATGATGCCAGGTGTTCAAGGAGGTAAGAAAAAAATCCTGGGAAGGATTCTTTATTGGAAGGCACTTCATGGAGCTGTTTTCTCAAGACAAAGGTATTTCTGCAATGGTTACTGTAGAAATGGCATAGTCCGTGTCCAGATCAGGTGTGGTTTGTGGTATGCGGAACAAAATGAGCTACCGTTTCCGAGTGCTTCTTTTTGAAAGGGATGGAGTTGTTATATGTCCATCGTTTCGGTCGATAGATCCGTGGTGCCCATAGTCGAAAGCAAACGGATGGCGATGTCCGAAGTCAAAACCAACACGCATGCGGTGTCCATAGTCGGAATCGAAATGACAGCGGTGCCCATACATGAAAATGATCTGACATCTGTGCCCCCGGTCAGTGTCAGTCATGGGCACGCTTGACCTATGTTTCATGGTTTTAACTCATTTGACATACATTTCAGCAACTACCGGGAAACGGCTGTCGTCGGTGGTCAAACGCGTAATATAGAAACAATTTGACATGGTTCGTTAGGTCTCCGACGCCTTCATCACGGGGGTCTTGCATACAACAATGCAACTCTTCGGCTCTTACAAACGCGCTGTACATCATAAAGCGAATTGCGTCATCTCAGTCCGTTGATTGAAGTATCATCGAAGTTTAATAAATTGTGCATTGGTTCCCCTGAAACACGTCCCTGAGTTTCAGCGCATTCGTACCTGACTTTGACAGCCTGTCAGGTTTCACATTCTGCTAATTTCCTGAGTCGCTTTGTACCTCCCATCATGCACGGCTACAACGTGCTTCCCACGGATGTAGTCATACGTAATGCTGGAAAATACTCTTTAGTTCACGTCAAGAGTTGCGGCTCGTGGGGGGTTCTCGCCTTGCAGTGCATCGAAACGTCGATTATGTTCCTCGTGCCCATGGCGGCCTCATTTAAGGTGCATGCAAGACGACCGTGGGTATCCCAGTTATATAGAGCCATTTTTTATGAACAAGGTACCCATGATGTCTCTCGATGGCGAGGACCAGGCACCAGAGAGGTGGCGGAGCTCTCACATCATCCTGGTTCTCACCGGACGACAGCGAGGACGACTTGACAGGTGATCCGTGCTTGACGCGCCAGACATCCACCACCAAGAACGACCATGCACCGCCCCCCTACAGTCCACGGGGCCCCACGCCCTGAAGCTGAGGGTCCCCTCAGGATGTCCCGTGTAGGCGGGCATGTGCAATCGACCAAGGGCCTGCCCGTCGGGTCTGTCGATGAGGCAAAGGCAGCTGATGCCATGGCGAAGGTTGCCTTCGCCCGCATCACGGACCCCACCCCACGTACTACCCCGAAGAAGGGGAAGACTGCGGTGGACTTCCCCGGTGGCTCAACATACGAGAACATGGCCGCTTGCAAATCCGTCATGGAAGAGTATGCGGTTCACAACCGCATCGCGCTTAGGTGGTTGAAAAGCGACCGCACTCGCTTTGTGGCGCGGTGCAAGCAGCATGCGAGGAAGATTTGCCCATGGATTTTACGTGATGCATACAGCAAGAAGTCTGGAGCAGTGAACATCACGTCGTTCGTGGATGGCCACCTTTGTGACCTTGGACTCGGCTGTTGTAACCCCGTGTGCTCCATGAGGTGGGTTGCACGGCAGATTGAGAGCACCATCGCGAAGGACCCCTCTGTGAAGCCCAAGGCGCTGCAAGCGGTCGTAACAGAAGTGGCCAACACAAAGGTCCCCTAAACCACCCTGTACCATGCGAAGAATTCATGTTTGGAGAAGATTTATAGCAAGAAGCCAGACTCGTAGAGCATGTTCCCGGGTTACATGGAGGCGGTACGTTTTCCTGCTTTGGTTTTGTCTGGTCGTTTTGTAATGCTTCAGCCATGTCATAGTGTAGGGACGAAACATGTTGAATATGCTATTTCATGCAGGTGCTGAGGGTCGACCTGCTCGCCATTGCGAAAGCCAAGAAAGACCGTGTCACGGGCGCCTTCGATCGAGTTTTCGTATGCAGGAGAGGTTTTGAGTGTACCTGGCGGGTCCTCGTCATGGATGGTACACACCTGAAAAACGGCCACAAGCAGGTACTCCTTGTCATGCAATTCTTCAACGCAAATGACAACGCCATGCCCGTTGCCTATGCCTTAGTGTTTGGGGAAGATGAGCGCAACTGGAGTTGGTTTTGTGATTTGGTGGCAACAGCGTACCCCACCACCGCACAAGAAGGACCAACGGTCATCTCAGACCGCGAGAAAAGACTGGACTACACCGTCAAGGCCATGCTACCCGGGGCGACATACACGTACTACACGTGGCACCTTATGCGCAACATGCAATCTCGGTGCAAGGGCATGTCGGGCGCTCTCTTCTGGAAGCTAGCGCACGTAACAACGTAGGCGGATTGGGATGCCTGCCTGTCCGAGATGCGCCTCACAGTGCGAAGGGCAGTGGATTACCTGCTGGGCGGGAATGGAAATCCTGGCATCCCGAAGGAGCGCTAGAGCAGGCTGTTCTACCCTGTTCCTCGCGGTGGACACACCATCAGCAACGCCATGGATTCGCTCAATGGCAAGCTAGTGGAGCTCCGGAAGATGTATCCATCTCTTTGTTTTGTCAATCTGCACGTGCTTGTGCAGAGAATGTGGAGAATTCGGCGCAAGATGGCACACGACGCCCAGGGCAGCATCGCGCCGGCGCTCTACCTCAAGGTGGAGAACAACTGTGACCGTAGCAGGGAGTATTCACTCGCCTTGGATGGGGACAAGACCGGACCATGGGAAAGCGGCACAGCACTGCGTCATAACGGCACTCCACGTGACGTCAATCTTACCACAAAAGACTGCTCGTGCTGGCGCTGGCGGGAGTATGGGGTGCCGTGCCCGCATGCGTGCAACCTCCTGCTCGAGAACGCGCTGAACCCCATGGCATACGTTGACTTTGGCTACCTGAACCTGAGCTACAAGCGGACCTACAATGCCCCGTTCCCATTGCCAAAGGTGTGGCAGGTGAAGGCGGCAGAGCCAAAGTGGAAGCAGCCAGGCCCAAGTCGGGGGCGTCCAGCCGCCGTGCGCTTGGACAGGTACGCCAAGATCAAAAGACTGCACATTTTTGCCCGCTGTGGCAAGCAAGGCCATGTCCGGCGGGGATGCCCTAACATGGAGGCCCCGACCCCCGAGAAGATTGCGGCCGCACGCATTGCCGAGCTGGACGCAGAACTTCGCATGAGGGCCTCCTGTCGGACGAACGTGGATGCCATGGGGTACTCAGGGGATGAGGCATATGATGCACCCCCTGCCGAAGAGGAGGCAGAGTCAGAGGAGGAGGAGGAGGAGGAGGAGGAAGAAGAGGAGGATGCAGAGGGGGAGGAGGGGAAGGGGGGGACGAGGAAGAAGAGGGCGAGGAGGGGGTTGAAGAGGGACAGACCGGGGCAGAGGAGGAGGAGGAGGAGGGGGGGAGGGGGGGCAGGAGGTCGTCAACCCCGTCTCAGTGTCCAGTGACGAGGAAGGGGTCGACCACCATGATGCCAATGACCGTGAGGAGGCATGGATGGCCTTCCATGCCAAGGTGGATAGCATCAACCGGTCCTTACGCCTTTGGTGAGTCTGGGTCAAGTACTTTTTATTGCCAATACATTATCGCAACTGTGCTTTGAAGTTCATACATGTTTTCTAACACTTTTCTTCTTTCCATGCGTGTGCTATGCAAACATGACCAAAGTTAAGTTCGTCAAGAGGAGGTACATGTCAGATAACCAGTGGCCCGGCATTGCACTCATGCATGAGGTTAGGTTTCAGTTGTGGTGTCATTGGGTTTTGTTCCAACTCTTAGTGACATACAATTGTAATGCCCAGTGCCTGAGCTTGTGCACCCTTCCCTCTCCATATAAAATGAAGTCTACATCCCTTTTCTGTGAAGATAAGTCACCAACAGAAAGCACAAATGGAATGGTAGCTTTGTTCCACTATGGATGTATTGTAGTGCACAATTGCAAGAAGAATGAAATTGTAGTTGATAATGGTGTCCACATATTTTATTCCAAAGTATGTGCCTTAAGCACCTACCAAGTGCACATGTAGACTCTACACATGTTCATTTCATTCTCTTTCAATCAATTTTCACAAGGAATCAGGAACACGACTACATGTGACCAAGCACACTTGACCGTCATCTTCCTCATGGGAGTTGGTGCGACATTGGTGTGTCAGACATTGTATTCCTACTTGTGGCAATCGACAAGCACAAGATATGTAGGCATGTGCCATTGTACAGCGACACACAACGTCACATCTCCAATGGATGCCAACACGAGTGAAGCAAAAGCAGAGGAAAGGCATGGGGAAGATGTCTGGTGCAAGGGAGAAGATGAAGAAGATGAAGAGATTGACTCTCTTGATGCCGATGAGGACATACTCTTTGATGTAATGGGATGTCAAGGAAGGCAGGGATGTGGATGCGACTTGTGCCACTGGCTCTAGCTGTGCACTGTCCTGGATCCAAAGTGGTTACATCCAGAGTGGATTGGGTAGTAGTTCCTCAAATCATTCAACAATGACCATACTTGGGTCATGAACAATGACCATACTCACATGGCCAGACCACTCACATGAATAACATTGTAGTGCCCATAGTTGTCAATGAAATAACAATGAACTGCCCATAGCTGTCAATTACGTATTACTTTTGTGGCCAGGAATGTGACTGAAATAAATAACATATATCCATATTTGTCATTGACATGATAGTTCTATGCCCATAGTTTGATACCCAATAACTTCAATGCAATAAAACTTGGATGTCCATACATGTCACTGAAGTAATACTCGCATACCCAGAAATGTCAATGCAATGAACCTCGGAAGCCCATAGTTGTCACTGGGATAATACTCGCGTACTCACAATTGTCAATGAAATAAACCTTGGACGCCCATACTTGTCAGTGACATAGGACTTGCATACCCTGAATTGTCAAATCAATAAACCTCGGAAGCCCATACTTGTCACTGCGATAATACTCGCATACCCAGAAATGTCAGTGCAATAAAAATCAGATGTCCATACTTGTCACTGAAATAGTACTCGCATACCATGGATTGTCAATGCAATAAAACTCTGAAGCCTGTAATTTCATCGTCAAATGCCCACTACGAGCTCGGTGGCTCGGTCCATGTCCACGGCTCCCATGGTTCGGGACAGTTGGGCGGCCTGCTACTAGGCATGGGCACTCTCAAGTTCCAAGCCATGTCCTCCGGAGTCAGAGGAGCTTGGGCCCATGGTGGTTCTTCATGTCCCAACTCTCAGTTGCGTGCTACATTGTGGTCCCACCGCTCCTGCAATGCGACCCATGCCCGATGTGCCACTCGGGGGTCCGCTACGAGAGTACCACATCCATGATGTGCCGGGCCATTTGGATGGACGTCGTTGTCCATGTCGATCCAACGTGTGAGTCAAATTTCGACAGTTGGAGTAAACTCATCGCATTGTACTGACGGACAAGCACCTAAAACACACACGTTTGTACCTGTTCATAGTGCAAATCGGTACATAAACCAGGTTCACTAGTTGAACCTGTTTGCGTGACCCTCAGTGGACATTGATACATGCCCCCTGACATCCGTTGATGGTGCGCACGGCATCGGCAAATTCCACCGTGGACAATATGTGATTGGCAATGGCCACGTCCATTCGGCGTGAATTCATTGGCGATATCAATGTCCTCTTCCGTGCAACGTGCAAACGTCGGCTACAGCGCCCCAATATTGGTCCACATGCATGGCAAGGACAAAACAAAGCAGAGGCTGCAAAGCCAGGCTGGCAAAATGCGAGGTTCGTTTACGACATGCAACACCATGAAGACTGAATACTTCAAGAGAATAGTGGATACAGTAGACATGATTTTTATTTTTGTCTCGCACAACGAAAACCATGGACACCACTGTCATGTCGTTTTTGACAATGGACACCGCATGCAAGTCGGTTTCGACTTTGGACAGTGCCGTCAGTTCGCTTTTGAGTATGGACACGGCGGATCTATCAACCGAAACTATGGAATCCGGAGTATTTATGCCCTTTTGAAATTTACCGAGGGCGTTTTGCCCATGCAAAATAGCCAGGATATCCACGATCCCAAAGGGAGGATCCTCCCATATCCACGCGTGGATATGTATGTGCCCCATATCCACAAAATTAAGAATGCCATATCCTCACCAGTTGTCGATATCCGCCCCATGTCCATTGCGGTGAAGATCACTACGTCACACCGGTATGGCGTACAGGTTTGAAAGCAATGGACATGGGGTGATAAGAATTTGCGTAAAAGATTTTTTGTGCACATTTGTAGTTTACAAGCGTCTGTTGTACGAGAACAGCAGGCGTCGAAAGAACGCTACTTAAGCGAGGTGAAATGACATTGTCGGATAGTTTTGTCCTCAACGTGTAATATGAATGTTATCCCACCTAATGGCCATTGTATTACATGGGGACAACCTTTCTGCATGTAGAAATCCGCCAGACTCCCTTGGCATGTTATCGATATTCATTCCCAACATAATGCTTTCACACGAAAACAGTCGTTAACATCGGGGGTCGCAACCAAGAATAGTAGCACCTCCCGTCGACACCCTGGCCATGGCTGTCAGCATCCGCCAACATGTCAACATCATCTGATTTTTTCCTTCCAATGTTCACAATCTCGTCGTTTGCGTGATGTTTGACGCGTTGATATTGTGTCGCATGAGTAGCGTGGATGTATGAGGCCGTTCATGTTGTCTGTTCACTTGGGTGGGAAACGTACAACCCCCGCAAACACGTTCCACAATGTCTATTTTGAGGACCATGCACCCGTCATGCCAACGGCCGGTGGCAAGCCCGTCGCCTTCGGGTATCCTGTTGAGGGTGTCCTGGAGTCTCGCATTGGACCATGTTGTCGACTGCTGTCAACATCAGGGTCCAATGTCCCATCATGCTTCTGAGACACCCACCTTGCTAGGCTATTGCGCATCATGGACGAGGACGTTAACGCTCGTAAGCCCGGTGAGCATGGATATGTCACCTATTTACATGCAATTTTACTTACAATTCACCCATTTTGACCAAGATGGCTGCCTAGTTGCAGTGGACGGCCTCGCGTAGGCGTAGGTCATCCGACATTCCTGGGGTTTCTGTACCAAGTGGACTGACATGCCCACGTCTCAACAAGCCCCAAACCCCATCCACCCAGAACCTGGTGTATGATGAGGTGCTCCTAATTTCACCAGAGCAAGCAAGAGACACACTCAGGTTGTCTCGCCCGAGTCATTCTTCTGGAAAAAACCATGTCCCGTCTTCTTCTTGTGTTCTGTTTTGGTTTTTTCTCTGCTCATTGAAAGTGGACCTCTCAATTTGTTCATTGTCCGGCGTCCTCCAATGATGAGGCGTCGGGTCAAGCCCCAAAGCGCAGGAAGACTGAGCCAAGTTTTCTTGAAAGGATGTCGTTCTGGGACATGGCAAAGGTACGTGTAGTAGTGGATGACTCGGCCATCACCAACCGCATGACTATCCGGTGGCTGCGTAGTGAAAAGACGCGATTCATTGTACGTTGCGGGCAGTTAAAGGAGAAAGGTTATCCATGGCTGCTGCATGCACACCTCATCCCAAACAAAGCTGTCGTCATCGTATCCGAGTTTGTGGACGGTCACGAGTGTTTCCACGTGGTGATCCTCCAAAGACTGTGAAGTGGGTGGCGCGACAGATAGAGTGAAAGATGAAGAGGAACTCGACAGCAGACGTGAAGACGTTGTCTGTAGTGGAACCCAAAGCAACCAGAAAAGTGGTGGAAAAAACACAATGTACCAGGCCAAGTCAAAGGCGCAGGAAGATCTCATTGGCCCAAAAGCCCTATCGTTGAGCCTCTTCCCTGTCTACTGTGAGGTGGTAAGACAGTATGTCATGTTTTTGCAGTTCTTCCCCTTTGCTCCAAACTGTTTGTGACATGCTTCTAAAATTCTCTATGTAATGCATTGTAGCTGAAGCATGTAGATTATTACACACACGCTGTGGCTGAGGCATCCAAGGACGGCGTCTTCATCTGCATGTTTGTGGCACCAGGAGCCACCATCTTGGGTTTTCAGCATGCTCGTTTGATCCAACAATGGACGGCACCCATCCAAAAAACGGTCACAAGCAAGTCCTCCTCATTAGCCAGTTCTTTGATGCCAACGACAATGTTGTGCCAGTGGCGTGGGCAATGGTTCAAGGGGAGAATGAGGAGGATTGGAAATGGTTTTTGGAGCAGTTGACGAGTGCCTATTCCACGACGACTGAAAAGGGTACCATCATCATTTTTCACCACGAAAAAAGACTGCTAAATGCTGTGGAGAAAGAGTTGCCGAGGGTACATCACAAATACTGCTGCTTCCACCTATGGCAAAACATAAGGCTCAAGTCTGGCAAGCAAGCTGACTCCTTGTTTGGCGCCTGGTACATGCGCTGACACCCGCAGAGTGGCGGAGGTGTGAAGTACAATTGCGTGCTATAAACTCCAGAGGTGTGGTGTACCTCCTTGGAGCATATAGAGTTGGTGGCATTTTGAAGGAATAGTGGGCCAGACTGCATTGTCCTTTCGGACGTGGAGCGTACACCACATCCAATGCAGCTGAGCCTTTGAACGCCCGCATCGTCGAGTGTCGGAAACTATTTCCTTCCTTTCGCTTTGTGTTCCTGTAGATGTGGGTGCAGCGCTTGCTTGCAGATTGGCGTAGATTGATCAAGTCATGAAATGACAACTTGCGCCCACGCTAGCAAAGCGCCTGCTCAACAACAGCGTCTTAGCCCACATCTAAGAAGTGGTGGAGGAAGGTCCGTACTCTGGCAGCGTGATGGGGCCAAGTAACAGGACCCGCATGGTGAACGTGCTTGACCAGACTTGCACGCGCGGGGCGTGGAAGGAGTGGGGCCAACCCTGTGGACATGCTTGCGCCTTCGTCATCAGCCGTGGAGAGCAGCCCAAGCCACTATGCGACGTTGGACTCAAACGCATGGCATACAGGCGCACATACATCTTCCCCATGCCAAGCGTTAACCCAGCATTGCTGAAAGTTGAGGAGGGGGTGCTGTGGAAGCAACGGTACCCTAAACGTGATGAAAGGCGGCCCAAGAGACCACGTTGGGATCGCGAGGACAAGCGTCGGAAGAACTACATCTGTTCTCTCTACAGCCAAAAGGGACACACAATGAAAAATTGTAAGAATGAGCCTGTTGTTGCTCCTGTTGTAGACGTTGTAGCGCGCAGAGGATTCCGTGGGAGCAGAGGCCTATTCTGGGCGGTGGCCTCCAAGTGAGACCCAAGCGGAAAATCAGGCTGTAGCAGCTGCAGCTAAAGCTGTTGCAGCTGGCACTGGTACCCCTCGCACCACCGCAATAGTGACACCGACAGCAGGCACAGCAACAGAAGCCATTGTTCTACTTTTGGACGACAGCCCAGGCACCAGCATCTTGGGCATTGGTGCAGGCTGGGGATGGGCAGGGTAGGCACGGCACAGGGTCATAAGTGCGGCTGCAAGGAGAGTTGTTGCAGTCTCTGGAGTTGTTGCGGCAACTGCAATGGCAACAAGAACTACTCCAACTGTCAATGACGACACTCAGTACGACCCCGAGGCAGCAGGGTATGACTCTGCCCATGAAGAGATCTACGATCCTGAAAGGCACATTTTGAGTGATTTGGAGGAGGAGGAGCAGAAGGACAACGACCACTTTACTGACCCGCAGCAGAAGAGGGAGTGGGAGCAGCTCATTTTACGTGAGCAGAAGCAGGCTTGCATCGTGGATGGCTGGGAGGAGTGCGCTAAAGAGTGGGAAGACGAGCCTGATGTCTTCTAGATTGTAAGTTTTGTATACTGTTTTCCATGGAGCCTACACATCGTGCTAGTCCCCTTTTCGTTCCTTTATGCAAGCTAATTATGCAATCATGTCATGCATGCCTTGCTGGTTATGCACAACTGGGTCCATATGGGAGCACACATTGTCACAAGGGACACCAACACCAAGGTCTATCGGCGTCAATTGGGACCACAATGGAGCAGCTGAGCAGAAGACAAGTCTTTACATGGATAGACCTTGCAGTGTTAGGACACAATTAGGACGAGGAGTTGCTAGGGTTGGGAGGGTCAGGTTGCACGTGACCTTGTTGGAGTTTTTGTTTGGTGAGATGAGGTTGGTTTTAAAACCTACAAAATATCCCATTTGAAGGCCAATTGTACACATTGTCCATGAAAACGTCCAGGTGCAGGACCCAAACACAGTGTGCAGAGCAAATAATGAATACACATTATACGTGCTAAAATGTTGTGCAATAAAGAGGTGCCATCATTGTGTTTCTCATTCTCTTGCAATCACATGGAGTTTCCACAATAGATCACTTTGGATTCCTATTGTTGCTGCCGGTGGCAAGTGTGATGGAGTGTGTGACATCCTTCATAGCTCGAGTTGGTGTGGCATACATCCTCATGAGATGAAAGGAATAGGAACCAAGGCCAGTTCACATTGTCAGAATGTACATGTGTCCATGTCATCATGTAACCTGTCTCAAACATGACTTTCTGTGTCACGAGGAGGAATGTGTCTTCTATGACATGGACAACATTGACTCAGAGGACTCTGTGTGTACCTTGTCCACATAAGAGTCAGAAGACGATGAGGAGTTTGTATTGTGCTACCTAGATTATAGCTGTATTAGAAGTAACTTGTGTACTGCCTGTGAGATCATGTCCTGGATGTACTCTTTGCCCCCTTCAGTACAGCGTTGGTTGGTCAGTGGATGCCCGGGTCCCTTTGTCGTAGGCTTTGCACACCGAGCACACGTTACAACCATTGTAGGACCACATTTCATAGCCTGTTTGTTTATGGACCACAATGAATGTTCCATCACAAGTGGTCGTTCTGTGCTTTCCAATGTCTTCCTCAGTCTCACTATTAATGGACATATGGTTTGTTATCCCATGAAATTAATAATGGCGTGCCCGTGCCTGCATTATGTACAAGTCCATCTTTTGCAGGTACCGTTTGAGAACTTTACTCTTCGTTGGGTGCACTGTGCATGCTGTTTTAGTTTCATTTGGATTTCGGTTCAATTTCCCATGACATTAATAGGGATGTGCCCATGCATACAGTCCCTTCAACTCCATCCTTCATACATGATGTTCCAAAAGTATAGACAACGGTGGTTTCACTGCGCATAACATGTTAACTTTCATGGAAGTTTTGTTCACTTTTCCAAGAGAATACTATTTTTTTCCGCGTGCATGCATTGTGTACACCTCCATCATGCAAAAGTACTGTTCTCAATCATAAGACATCAATGTTTGCACTGGGCTTGACTTCTTAACAGGTGAGTGGGAATAGTGAGTAGTCAATGAAAATTTATTATCATGTTCAACGATCCATTGGTCTCACAGCCTTGCAAGACGCGTTATGAACTTGTCTACTAACGGGTCCGTAGACTTCCAGGCTTCCCAAATGTTCGCACAATCTTAGGGCCGGGGTGAAGGCATCTGGTGTCCAGTTACCTAACACATCACTTCCGGGGTTGGGGCTTCACCATCGATGAAGCTCCGAGGGTAAGGCGCGTGTCTCCGGTCCCACTCCTGCTTGATGAGCCTTCATTGTCGCCTTGCTTCCCTCGGTTCAGGCCCTGGGGTGTCCGCAGACCACCCATCATGTGTAGGCATCCTGGTAGGGGTAGGGCTCCGGCCCCCAAGACATTAAAGCGTTGTGATATGCCGATGGGGAAGGATTCTTTACGTAATTGAAAGCGGATTACCGTTAACCTTATAGTGTATTGTTGGAATCTATGTTCTCGGTTCAAAGTGCCATGTCATACATGTTTGTGACCTTTCACAACGCAATGCACTCTTCACACTGATGAAGGATGTCAGGGTAAGAGCGACATTTTGCGGCATGGACAAGTGGGTTCAGCTGGAACCTGTTGAAACTACACATCGACAGGTTTGTACACCTCCCATCCACGTGGAGTTGACCCCCCTCCCCAAACTGGACGCACCTACTACTCCTTGCTGCTACAGTTTCAAACATCCGTGACATCCACACTCTCCGCTTCGTCCGTTTGCACAGAAAATCGCCTAGTCAATTGTCCTGTATTTGTCAGGTGAAAGTGCCATTTGTCGGGACCGCACCGGATAATGGCCGATCACGGACGGTTCAGTTCACAAAATTTGCTTTCTAGCGTGTGGCCTGGTGTGGACATATGGTTGTTTCAATAAAAACATGGGGACAATACGTTCTTATAGTGCGTTACGTGGACATGGCGTTCTAATTCAGCGACTGTGTTGTATGGCAGAGATTACGTTCTCGACCTCTGGATATGGGGCAACTAAAGAGCGGTTTGTGGATATGGAGGATCTATCGAGAATTCAATGGGTATATGGTCACACCCCCGTTTTCCCCCCTCCTCTTTTTTTGGTCGATTGTGAACTCGCGGATGGATGGCGCGAGCGAGCTCGCCGCTCACCCATCCCTCCCCTCCCCCCTTGCTTCCATGTATTCGACAAATAATGTGATACTCGCAGGTTTCGCAAAAGTTACGATGGAGGGGAAGTCACTGGCCTTGCTCAAGCATGCGGGCGACGCTTGAGCTAACTTTAGGCCGGTCACCCGCGACCGGGCGGGCGAGCAGGGTCGCTGATCCTCAGTCCCCGGCTTGCCAGCAGTTGCTCGCCACCACTGGATCTGGTGCAAATGAACTCGGGAGGTTGACGTGGACCGCCCCGCTGATCATGAAAGACGAAGACCGCGTGAAGTAGAAGCTGCAATCTGGTAATGGCAAGGTTGTCAGGGACGTTTACAGAAACGCGCCTGTCATTGGAGAATAAGCTGGAAAGTTACCAGGTACCCCAATGAACTTTGAGTTCGACGACTGAGTTGTGCCATGATTTTTTTAATTATTTTTTTTGGCCTTTAAAACTTATGTTAGGGGTACTTTTGAAGTAAAACGGGCGGTGGATTGTTAAATTTGACGAGAGAGCCTGTTCAATTCTTTTACTTCAACGAGAGGGATGACTGTTTGCAATTTTGGAGTCTCAAATCAGCCATCCTAATGGACAGAACTGGCGTAAAACACATCCGATGTGTCCTGCATTGTGTTTTTCCGTTGTATGTGGCCAAAGCTTGAAGCAGCGGGCAGTCAAAGGCTTTTTGTGCATGTGTTCTTTTTGGTTGCACATTCATTGTCACACTGCCACATCCTGAAAGCTAAGCACTCACCATGGACCGTTTCCTGACCAAGGTTACCCCGGAAGAGCGTACGCATTACCTCATGCAGGTACCCAAGCACGGCCCACCTGCACGTGGCCCCCTGCCTTGCCGTGCTGTTGTCCGTCCTCGCAAGAGGGTGGTACTAACCTTTGATGACTCCGAGGAGCCAAGGCCGTCACCAGAGGGATACTCCCTCTATCCGGAGGGGGAGGCTCCGGCTCAACAGAACCAGGCATCACCACTCACCCTTCCCTCAACCATCCCGCCTGTCATCGCCCAAGAGGGAGCTGGTCGACGCAAGCTGTGAGAGTTATGCTCCATGCGCGAAGCTCCGCCGCGTGTCTGGAACTACAGTCCCGGTGCTGGTCCGTCTAACATGGACAAGGGAGCCGGGACCATGCCCGAGCAGCCACAATCATCTCCTGAAGTGGGGCTTGTGCATCGCCCGCTTACTTCCGTTGAGAAAGGAAAGGGGCCAGTTATGGAGACACCTTCCAAGAAACGGCACCCACCGATGCAGCGGAGGACTCATTCCACAAGAATCTTCACCAGCGACAGCTTGATGCCATCAGGCAGCAGCCCCCATCCGAACCCCGATTTTGGTGGACCATCAGCTGCATCGAACATAGATCCGCCCATCTAGCCGTCGGTCTAGCAGCTTTCGTCAACATCAAGCAGCACACAAAGCATCTGTAGCAGCAGCGACAGTGAGCAGTCTAGCGATGATTCTACGGACATAGAGTGTTTGCAGCTCACCGTGACGCAATCGACGACAACTGGGTCCTCGTCCGGCAGCTACAGCAGTCGAAAAAGGGACTGTTATTACGACAGGTTTGGAAGTGGAATAATCCAGACAATGCACAAGGCTTATAAAAGCCATGGAAGTGCCTACGCTGCCGTTCAACACTTCAAACGTACGTTCCGCATACCTAACGGGTTTTCGGTGTTCGATGCCCTCGCATCGAGTACTGTCCATGTGTGGTTCGTGGACGGCACAAAAGAGCTGAAGGCCCGGTATGAAGCAGCAGTCATCAATTCCATTGCAGTCCGTCCAATAGGCACCACAAAAAAAAAGGCTGCACGGCTACGGGGGAAGCGGGCATGGCTCACAAATAAGCCCAAGCTCATGGAAGCGATGAAAGGTCATCTCTCTACTGCTCGCGATGCCGGACACGCCCTCAACTCAAAGGGCATCTGGCGCAAAATCCGAGGCATTGTCGCGTTGCATGCCCCCGATGAGCTGGAGCGGTTGGGGTTGTGTGCTTTAAGCTGGACATGGGTTTGCAAACTCATCGCTAAGGAGCTGAGATGGGCATTTTGCTTTGCAACTATAGCTGTGAAGAAGGTTCCGGAAGACTGGGAGGCACAAGTGTTGACGATGCATTGCCGAGCGACGTGCATGGTGACGCTGTATGGGATTTTCCCCTTTATGGAGCTGAACGCCGACCACACGGGCATTCAGCTCATGCCGGCAGCAGGTCACACGTACGCACCACGCGGATCATTTGATGTTGGCATCGTCGGTCTGGAGGATAAGCGGCAGATTACTGCCGTTGTGACGTCGACGATGACCAGCAGTCTCCTACCGATGTAGCTCATTTTCGGAGGCAAAAATCAGCGCTATCTCCTCCATGGTCCGAACGCCGACTTGTTGACGGGCGCCACTTGGGATCTCACGTTTACCCAACCACACTAGGCCAATGGAGACACGACGAGGCAGTGGGTCCGTAACGTCGTCCACCTGTACTACTGGACAGCATGTAAGGTGCTTGGGGTTCAAGAGGAGGAGGCCCACGTCCTTCTCGTGTTGGACACTTGGCTTCAGCAGTGCTGCAACGTATTCAAAGAGTAGCTTCAGGATAACTTCCCGTACATGCACACGCTTTACATTCCCGCCGAATGTACCCCCAAAGCGCAGTCTGCTGACGTAGGCATTATCCGTCCACTGAAGAACATGGTGGAGGAGTTTTTTTTGGAGCGGGGGACTGAATGGTCAAGGGAGGGAGGGAGCGTGCATCTTGGGAAGAGGCCATTTGTGGATGGTTCTATGATGCCTGGATGTATGTCCGTGACTCTGAGCCAATGGTCAAGAACACATGGGGTCGTTGAAACTTTCCGCGGGTGTTTGAGCCTGCATTCCGGAGAGAGGTTGCACCATTCGCAAGACAACTTCTGTTCCATGTTGACCCCATAGTCGAGGACGACTATGTAGTGTGACTGCTGATATGTTGTGTCATGTTCTCTCATGTTTGAAGATCAATTTCTTTCTGTCATTTCTCTCGCCATCCGCACGTCTCCTAGTTTTTGTTTTCTCTCATGTGTGCGCGACCCTGTTGTGAGTGATCTGTTCGCAGATGAGCACGCCAAGGTTCGTCGGATTTCTGTAAGTCAAAGAATATGACTGATCAACGCACCAAATGAACAAGACAGGCACCTAATCAAACCTGGGCATGGTTTGCACCAATGAATGTAGGTGGCACCTTGAATTTGACGAATCAATGTTGGAATTGTTTTGGTTGTACTTTTGACAAAATTTGACCATGGAACAAATATCTAACATCAAAACCAAAGTTCATTGGGGTAGTTGCTGAACGGCTCGAGGCGCATGTTTAAAGAGGTTTCTTGCAATATAGAGGGAGGAGTTGCCACCAACCTCCACCACTGAGGGTCAAAAGTGTTATGTCGACCGCAGCGTAGATGGTGAACAAGTAGAAGTTGTGAGGCAGAACACAATTTAGATTTTGGGACACTTGAGCAGTTTACAATTAGCGATAAGTGTACTTTGATGACAAGTGTCAAAATGATCAAACATATACAAGCAAGTGTCGAGTTACGAATGAGGCACAGTCAGAGTCATTGGGTCAATTGTCGAACAAAGTGTGCGGAGTCCTGTCATCAGTGGTCAGGATTGAGAAGGTCTGCCGAGTAATCCGGGAACTTGGAGAATCGACGGTGAAGATGCGAGATGCATCTTTATAAATCCAGACTCATCTCGGTGCATCCAGAAGTTGACTGAAAGGTCGTGATACTTCTGCTATAGATTCGCAAGAGTGGTCGGTATTGTCAGAAGGTTTGAGGAGATCCAGTAAGGGTGGGGATAGTTGGCCGATTTTTCATCAACCGTTGGAGTGAATATCATAGTCGCGCGACACAATGGGCTGTTTGTGTCATAATAGAATTGTCCACTTGGAGAGATTAGTGACTCCTGTTTGTCTGATACATAACACTTCCCTCCCTTCTAGCTGTGACGTCCTGGCGCGCGTGCACATGTGGCCCGGTGATGTCCTTAATAACCATGGATTAGGTGATCAACGTCTCGGAGGTTGTCGTAGGATTCCCAGTTGCTATGGATGACGTTGTAGCCGTGCCACTTGACAAGATATTCTATCGTTTTACCTTGTTGTCGATGGCCGAGGATGTCCTCGGTACCATACTCTATGTCTTGTTCCACTTGAACGGGAGGCAGAGGAGGAACATCTCTACCCGGGAAGTTCTCTCTGGGATCTCGATAATGCTTGAGTCGACTTACATGGAACACCGGAAGAACTTGCATAGTGTCAAGGAGTTTAAGGCGTGCAACCACACGGGTTTGAATGCACTCAAAATCAAACAGTCCAAACCATTAGGGTTTGAGCTTCGAATAGTCGGCTCCATGGAGGTAGATGTTTGTTGAGCAGAAAAGAACTTTGTGCCGGTGGCAAATTCATCATTGCTGTGATGTCAAATAGCTACTTGCTTCATTGCTGCTTGTGTCTTTCCAAGTGTCTGCCATGTTTCCTCTTAGATGGTGGTGAAGTCTTGGCGTTGAACGTTGAATGCGGGGATGTTGTAGCGGCGTTGTAGTCCAGCTGGTGTGGCAAGAAGTTTGCCATACATCGCTTCAAACGGGGTTTAACCTATTGTGGTGGAAACTCCTGAATTGTATGCGATCTCGGCGGTTGAGAGTTTTTATGCCCAATCTGTTATGTGAGGTTCACGAAGTATTCCCAGTCTATGTTCCAGCGTCCTCTTTGTACGATCGATTTGACTAACACTTTGAGAATGAAATGCTGTTATGTTGAGTTTTGCTGCCATAGCAAGTCATGCGTTGGTTCAAAAAATGGCTGGTGAATTGAAGGTCTCTCTCACTCATGATGGTTCTTGTTACGACGTGTAGTTGCACAATGTTGTTTAGAAACAGTTGTGTTGTTCCTTCTTCGGTGATGGTGGTTGTTGTCAGAATGAAGTGCAACATTTTTTAAAACCTGTCAATTACCACGAGGATTGAGTCATATCCCTCGTATGTGACAAAGTCCATGGAGATGTTGGCCCACGGTTCCTTTGGAATAGGGAACGATTGTAGAAGTTTGAGTGGCTGTGTGCGACTGGATTTTTGTCGCTGACATGTGTCGCATGATTTGCAGAAGTTGGCCACATTGGATTGCATCTTGTCCCACCACTAGCTTTTTGCAAGATTCTTCAACATCGTGTCCTCTCCAAAGTGTCCACCTGTTCCTATGTCATGGCATTCTTTAAACAGTATACGGCAAAGCTCGTCGTTCAGGGGGACGACCGCTTGGCGAGTGAAGTGCCGTCGCCAATAGGGTGCGTCATACCAGAGTTTTGCCTAGTCGTACCCACCGTGCTTGTCGTAGCATTGTGCAAACAGCCGCTCGAGGTACGGGTCTCGCTGTAGCTAAAGCGTTGCCACGTCAGCCATTAAACCTGGCCAGTTGCTGGGTGCATCCGCTGGGTTGATTTTGCCTGGCCTGTACTCGATGTCGTAGTCAAGTTCGGATACAAGGAAGTCCATCCATTGGGTTTGACGTCGACTGAGATTCGGCTATGTTCTTAGATGTTTTAACACATCATAGTCGGTGAGCACGATGAATCGGTGACACTCCAGGTAACACCGCCATGTCTTGAACGCGTGTATGGCGCAGTGAAGTCCCAGTCCTTGCAGTTTTTTAGACATGTAGGTGACCGGTTGCTCGCTGTTGCCGTGGTCGTGTAGGATGACCACGTCAGTGGCTCGGTCTGACGCATCTATAGCCATGGCATAGTTGACCGTTGGATCGGCTAATCATAGGACTAGCGCCGAGGTCAAAGCGTTCTAGAAAGTGGTGAATGCTTCTTTTTTGTTTTCTCCCCACCGCCAATCGTTTTCTTTCTGAGTGAGCTCCAACGAGGCACTGACACAAAGGCGTAATCCCGTACAAAGCGCCGGTAGTCATTCCAGAAGCCGAGGAAAACTTGAACGTCTCAAACGTTGGTCGGCGTCGGCCAATCAACGACTGCTTCCACATTTTTTGGATCCATGGTGATCCGTCCAAAAACTCAATCGAACGGCAACCAAAGTCGCACTTTGAGAGTTTTCCAAAAAACCTCTTTCTTGGTAAAAACTCAAGAAATTTTTGGAGATGTCCATCGTGCTCCTCCGGGATGCGGCTGTAGACCAGAATGTTGTCGAGGTACACCACGACAAAACCGTCAAGGTATGGTAGAAAATGTTGTTCATTGCCGCTACAAACGTCGCCGGGGTGTTCGTTAGTCCGAACGGCATTACCGTGAACTTGACACGCCCGTAGCAGGTTCAGAACACCGTCTTCTCGATGCCGGCGTCTGCCATGCATATCTGATGATATCCGCTGCGTAAGTCCATTTTGCTAGACATTTGAGCCCCTCCGAGTTGGTCGACAAGTTCATCAGCTCGAGAAGAGGGTAGCGGTTCTTCATGGTATCATCGTTCAATGCCCGATAGTCCACGCACATCCGCATCTCACCAGTTTTTCTTTTTAAAATTTGTACTGGCGTGGCCTATGATGACGTGGATGGGCGGATGAACCCCTAACCAAACATCTTGTTGAGCTTCTTCTCCACCTCGGTCAGCTCGTGATCGCTCATTTGATAGGCCCCTTGAACTATAGGTCTTTTCTCCGGCTTCAGTTTGATGTGGTAGTCGATGTCTCCTCGAGGAAGTGAGTTTCTTGGGAGTTTGTCGGGGAAGACCTTTGCAAACTCTTGGAGTGGTGCAAACTCTTTGGGTACCATCGCAAACTTTGTTGATGTCTATGAGGTTGATGAGGCCGACGATGAGTCAGCTGCTGCCACTTTCGTTTCTTCTAATGGCTCGAGATGTATGAACCACGCACAAGCTCCTTGTCGTATGCATCACTTGGCCACGTTGAGCGATATTGGCTACATAGGTTGTCGCTTTTTGGCTTCTGCGGCTTCCTCTACTGCTTCAACCTCTGCTGATTTTGTTGTCGATTTCTACCCCACATGCGGAAGTTGTTGTTTGGCGCCTTTGATTTCCACGTAGACGTGGCCGCTGTTCCAGTTGACCTGCGGATTGTGTCGGTACAAGAAATCTTGTCCGAGGATAATTTTGTGATTGCTCATTGGACAAGACCTCTAGACCATTACATTTCATAGATCTCCCACTTGTACTCGTAGTGGTTCTCAGAGTCTCCGTGTCTGCAATCTCCCATTGATGTTTTTTCCTTCAAACACCCCTGGTTCGGTCTGCAAATCCTCTTTGTGAACCATATCGTTGCTCACAAAGTTGTGTGAATCTCCTCCATCCAATATTGCTGGTGTCGTTCTGAGACTTTTGCATCCTTGAGGCTGAAATTTCAGCAGTATCACCGGTTGGTCGTCCTGCTGCCCATCGTTTAACTTCGCGATCTCAGAAACCCTCTGCAGTGATGTAGGCCGTTGATGTGGACAGTCATTTGGCGCAGATCGCTCCGTACGGACAAGAGCCGCGCCTTGATTCCTCTGTTACACACTTGTGATGAGTCTTCGGTGAAGAATCACCAACACTTGTGAAGAACGTACATGGATTGTACATTTCTCGTCTTGGTAAAAGCCATGGGAACATGCGATCAAAATGGAATATTGTACGCACCTGATCACAATTGTGAAAACCAAGCAGGTGCGTAGTTGGTTACATGTGAAGTGATGCAACAATGTTGCGGATGACACGAGTTCACAAGTTTACTCTGATGCTTTTGATGCATGGTTTGCATCTTGAAGTACGCGATGATCAAACTTCCATGATCAAGGATGGACAGGGACGGCTCAGAGAAAAGGGAGAGGAATGTAGTGTACGGACCATTCTTAGGATTATAAATGGTCCACAAACGTTAACGGTGTTTTACGGGGACTAAAGTCTAGTCTCTGAAGGTGTCCTTGGCCGTAAAACAATCTATCGGTTAGAGTCCGGATCGACCCTAGCCTAGAAAATACGGTCCACATGCGTTCAAGGCAAGAGGAGTCTCGCAATGGAAACTGCATTGTGTTGCTCCTCCACTCTAGTTGGTTTCTAGGGTCCCATTTCCACGTGGTTGTGCCACATTGAACGAGAGAGTTTTTCGGTTGCATGTTTGCAAATATGTCCTATGACGACCGTGTCCGTTTGCCGTAGTGCGTCTCAGCCAAAATGGCTGAGGCGGCCAGTCACTCGGCCTCTTTGGACTGACTAATCTGAGGGCTTCCATTTTGGTCCTATAGTTAGTCACAAAACGCCTAGTGCCGTTACAGGTACTAGCTAGTAATCTCTAGGAAACATTGTCAATATTCTAGGCTTTTTCTTCCCAGTAGCATCTTTGTGATATGTTTCAGTCTTTGACATACATCATGAAGTGTGTGGTTTTGGGATGGTTGGGCATAGATGATAACAAAGACGAGATACACGGTGGGGACAGACTCATTGGTTACAACAACTCAAATGAAGTACTCCATTGCTGGAGAGTAGCTGACTCCTCATTTAAGCTAGAAAACAGTTGCATCAAGGCCAAGGACGTCTAACCTTGTGACAGTAATTTGCTGGTTAGTGGCAAGGACCAAGGCCAAGAGAGAAGGAGGAATAGCCATAGAATGACATACGGAGAGAAGAGAGTAAGAGGAGGAATGCAAGGGACAAAGGCAACCACCAGGAGCCCGATTGTACGGAGCAGGGTCGGACAAGGTCAGTATATCTATTAGGTCCACAACGGTTGGAACTAGAACAACATCAGGGTGTAATAGAGGTGCGGTAGATGACATAGTCAACGATCTAGGTGATGATGGGCAGAATAATGTTGGCAATGACAAAAACATGCTACTAAGCAAGGACACTGACAATGATGTGGATACAAATGAGAATGTAAATAATTAGATGTAGAAAGTGATACATGCAATGATGTTGATGGAAAAGATACATGCAATGATGTAGGCAATGATGCAAGGAGAAATGCAGAAGTGGGTATATAGACGGGTGGGAGTGAGGGAGCATGTAACACTGACGGGAAAGGCACGTGATAGGAGCCATCCGAGGATCATCTGACCCAAGAGTTATGCTCACGTGAATGTCGGCCAAGATAGAGTGGATGCGGTGGACGATTCCGTGACTCAACTTGCTTTGAGAAGGAGTTCTAAGCAACTTAACAACACAGATACTCTGGGGGTGCCATGAACACTGTACCTTGGAATGTGGTGAGATATTGAGGAGTGGGAATTCAGGCGTGCGAGGGTAGAGTCTCCCATTGCACTGACCATCAGGGTGCCAAACACTCTTAATGCTCCCTAAAACCCATGCGGGGTGGAAGTCTAGGGTGAACATGTGCGTGAGCAATAGCAACAACAGAATTTCTAGGCGAAACCAATAAAATCTGTCACAAGGAAGGTCACGGAGGACAACATGACCATATGACTGTAAATGAAAGGTAGCAATTTCATGAAACAAGATGAATTCTATGGTATGGTCATCGAGGGTAGTGACCAACAACAAGGTCGTCTGAAGCACGCGTACATGCAACACATCACAAAGAAACATGTCACCTGGACAGGCAACATCTATCTTGCCAGTACAAGAAAAACGGAAATCCCCAAAAAGACTTAACAACAGGAATGTGACACGCAAAAACATCATGTAAAAAATGGTTCCATAATCAATGATCTAAAAGCGTAAAGGAATAAGAGTATGAGACGAGACATGAAACTCAGTGACAATGCCTGAAAAGGTAGCAGACAGCGGTGCCTCGGCCAAGTAATGGGTTAAAATACAAGTACATGTGGCATGATTCTAATCCTCAATCATTCCTTCATCCATACCCGGACTGCCAAACAAGGCTCCTTGAAGGGATCCATCTAACTTGATGTGGTGACTCTGTGATCCACTGCCAAAACTACACCAAAGGAGAAAACTTGTGGTCGAAGCTGAGAAGGCATTGAGTTATAACCCAAGATGGCCGACAGTAGAGAAATTGGAATGACGGTTGGAGCTGACGTGTGCACCCCATGGGGAGATGTACAGCAGGCCAATAAATGGTGAGAAATGATGGAAGCGGAACCCAGTTTCACCCAAGTAATGGCACCACTAGCTAAGAAACGAAGAAATGAAAGGTGAGCCAGCCACTCATAGAGTGGAGTCTCGATGGGTAGCCAACCCTGCAAGGCCTGTCAATGAAGAAGCTCACCAAAACACATGCTCACCGATCTGCAAGCTGCAAGCCGACGAGCCCTTTGGCCAACAGGTAGTTAAGCAACAAAGACTTTGTGACACAATTTCCCAATTGTTGTAGCCATAGCTGCCAATACAATAGATTCTTGATAGTGATGCTGTTACAAGTAGCTATAAACTATTTTTTCTCAAGCATTCAGATGCAAGGCTTCTATTGGTGCACAATTCCAAAGGATGCCAATGTTGTGTGCTACCGCGCGCTACATACCATGTAACTATTGTACTCTGTTGTTAGAATTGCTGCTACTTAAGGATGGACACCAAATCCACGGATCGGCTGATCCCACTCCCGGTTCTCAGATCTCGGATCCATCCACGGTTCTGGATAAAGTACGAGGATCCGATCCGAGGAACCGAAGATCCTTCACCCCGGGGGGGGGGGGGGGGGGGGGGGGGGGGGGGGGGGGGGGGGGGGGGGGGGGGGGGGGCTGCTAGAAAACCAAGAGAGGATCCAGTTTGATCCGATGCAATGACCATAAATCCCACTGTCGCGGGACTGCACCTGGACTTGCTGCAATAGCATGTCATGACGTGGATTGCTTGTAGTTTCAGAGGTGGCCAACAGTGCAATGCAGCACCAAAAGATGGCGTGGACCACTCACTGCTTTGCGTGGCTGCTAAGCTCGACAAAAATGTCAATTCTGCCAGCTTCCTATGCACCTCATCCATCCATCGCATATCCCCTATCTGGGATGCCACGTTGCCAAAAGCACATGAATTTTGCACCTCGTGGATCTTGAGATGCCATGCATTAGGCATGCCCTGTGTCCGTTCTAAGTCAGAGGGCGACATTGCCCGGCGTTCATGAGAGCATGGATGCTTTACAACCACATGTACAAACATCAACGATTTGCTTCGAATATTTTTGCTCCAACATAAACATCACCAGTATTTTTTGACACTTCAAATGCTCACTTTCATGAATGAGATTGAGTGTTACATACGATGGGCTCAGCCTTGCTGTGGTTTTGAATTGTGGGTTTTACAAAATGATACCTAGATGTTTCATAACAAACTAGCAAGGCAGGTTTCCCATCGTGTTGGAAGATCTAGGTGAGGGTCTTGCCTCAAGTGCCATCCGTTCTTCAAAAGGATTCTTTTTGTAACAAGCATTGTATAGTGACCAATGCTGTGAGAGTGGTGCTCTCTGGAGAGGCACCTCATTACAAATGCCCAACACCATCGTTCAGGCACCCTAGCCAACGATGGTGCAAGAGACGAATCTGGCACACTTCATCTCCCAACTTCAGTCAACAAGGAATACAACACAGACAAGACATGTGGCAAGAAACGAAAGGACCTAGAGGAGTCAGGCATGCCGTCCGTTCTGTGGCAGGAGTTCACCAAAACCAGGATGGAGGAAGGCCCCCATACGCAGTGCAACAACTGCCCAACAAATTACTCCCGCAAGCAAGGTTACACTATTTGGAAGCACATGCTGAACAAGCACCCCATTATCTACGAGCGGCTGAAGGAGGAAGCCGCTTCTCAGGCGCTGACGCAGGCCACTGTCTAGGAAGTTTCTCTTTGTCTCAAAGCCGAAGAGGGTGCCTCCGTTAATCCGGAGAACACCATCATCACAAAGGACATTGCTGCAGTTCGCGTCATTTTCAACAAGAATCATTTTCAGACATGCGTCTGGAAACACGTCATTGAAAAAAAGGTAAGCTTCATCAACATCCTACTGGCTATAACAAGCTTTCACGCATGACAATCCAACAACGGTTTTGCCAGGACGAATGACCCTCTCCAAGAAGATCGTTCTTGCTATAGTAGCCATTTGAACAAGGATCCGCTGGCAGTTGTTAGAGGTTTAACATGTAGTTTCTTTCACAACTGACTGCTGGAAAGGTGACAGCAGGATGAAGTACGTTGGGGTGAAAAATCACTAGATAGAAGACAGGAAACTAAAGGCTGTGGCTGTCTTTCCCGGCTGTGCCAGAAATTCCCATAGCAGCCAGGATGTTTGAAGTCTTGTCAGAGGCTCTCAAGTCGCGGGGGCTCTTGGACAGGATATCTTTGCTTACCGTGGACAACAAGAGCACAAAATATGCCTTTATTGACAATCACACCATCCCCGCTATGAAATTCTCGTTTGAGAAGGCTAGACATATTTGCTTCGTAGGGCACATCATGAATCTGGCAGTGAATGACCTCATGAACCTGCCTGTTTTCGGTGAAGTGATATCATCTGCACGCACCATAACTGTCTTTGTAACACCCAACACGCCTCACGAGCAGTCACTCATGATTTTTTTGGCGGCTAAAGGCTTGGCCTATCAGTCGTTGCATCTTGACACTGAGACGCGCTGGAACTCCACACTCGACATGATGGAGCATGTGCTCGAGAGTCCCTAGTTGGAGCAGCGGCACAAGAGTTGGGAGGCCTGAGCCTATTCGTCAACGACAAGGAGGATGAGGACATGGGGGCCTTGGGCCTGGGTAGGGAATGGGAAAAGGGGGGACAACATGGGTGTACATGATGATGTCATAGAGATGTAGAGGGTTTCATTTACCAATTCTGTGAAGCATATCTTCATATCAGTATCCCATTTTCCTCTACAGTCTTTGAATGAATGTACTCTGCTTCATTCCCCTGCCTATTTGCTGATTTGAAATTGATTCCCTGTGTGATTAGCCCAGAGTACCAACTGTACTTAGCATTGTGCACCGTGATGCAATGGATAGTCATGTGCACCACGAGTTCTATGAAATGTGAGTAGCAATACCAGTGTACATATCATAGTGTGGTGAGCTGTGTACTCTGCTATGTGGAAAGTGTTGGAACACACAGCTAAAGATGTTTGTAGATGAAAGAGTGTGCCAGTGATGCATTGTGGAATTGTGAAAACATAAAGGTGTTGAGCAAAATCATGGACTTTGAAGGAAGTTGACTTACCCGAGATCCTGTAAGTCACCCAAAACAAGAGTGACCAAGGTGAAAGATCCGCGGTTCGACGGTTCTCAAGATCCCAGAGTCCACGGATCCATGGATCAAGATCTGGATCTGCGGTTCCTGATCACCTAACGTGAACCGATCCGCAGATACCGGTCTGACTCAAGACCCACGTATCAGATCTGGTGTGCACCCTTACCGCTGTTTCAAGTGCAGCATTTTTTTGTGCACTCTTTCTATTGCTATGCATAGAGCCAAGGCTGCTAAGACTGCGTGATGTATCTGCAACTACTACTGCTATTCGCTTTGAGCAGGTATGCTTATGCTACTAGGTCTCCTACATCCATCTATTGCAATTTCAGCTTTTACTTCTACTACTAGAGTTGCATTAGCGTCAGCACCCATTGCTGTATGATCTACTTTGGAATGTAGCAACTGAGTTCTCCTCTTTCTGTAATGGTGGATTAGAACAGCCATCAGTGCTTAACGTCACCACCAATGTGGCAACCATGACGTAAAAAGCTGTCAAAACATATTCTGGCAGTATTCCACCCCTGGCTCTGCCAGAGACCTGCATGACACAAGCCACCAACTCAAGGCCTCGACATTGTCAGGACCTCTAGGTCCCATCTAACCCAGAAAAATCCAACCCAGACGTCTATGTTACAATTGCTGTGTGTTGTGTGGTAGAGTGCACAGTATGTGTTTCTACTACCCTGATGCACTAAGGGAACGAGAAAACCCTCTTAGTATTTTTTGTGTGTGCGAGAGCATGTTAGAATATGCACAGTGCAACAAGCAACCCTGAGGAATACAAATCATGGTAAGCTATACTTGAAAAAAAACTGGTTTTCCAATCTGATGAGTTGAAGGAATACATACTGCCCCCTTCGATTGTGCATTTGTGTTAAGCATCCTCCAAACTGGACACTGTGAATGAATACCTGGCAGCTTTGAAAGATAATCAAGCTAAGAAACACCAAATACCGCATTGGAACTCACTTTTGTGCAAGCTATATTTTTCTTTCATTCGCCCATGTTTTCTCTACAGAATTCCAAAGTGCATGTGAGGGTTACCTATAAAACTCTGGCCACTTTGTGAGGATTCCACCTAGTGTGCTTCCATTTTAGTTTTGCAATCATCGGGTGTCAACTCTGAGATTGATACAAGGCCTGGTGGAAAACATGTTGTTGACTTAAAAAATGGCACAAGGCTCAAATCATTCTATGGGAAAACCATATCTTCAGGCTCAGGTTCTACACTCTCGTGAAAGAGGTCACTGCCGTCCACAAGAGCTTCCTTCGTGGAAGCTTCCCGGGAAGTATGATCCATGCAACGTGTGAACAAGCACGCATCCCAAGCATGTTTCACAAGATGTGCACTGTCCTTGAGCCGAATCCATGATTGCATCACCCAAGTGAGGCCTAGGTTCCTCATCTTGCATATGCCCATATCCACCTTACCGTTGTTGCTGGCTGCAAGACTTGCATGCACTTCGGTAGCATACCACTCATTTTAGCTGGTCTCTGTGGATGCCTTGAGAAGACGTTGCAAGCCGACATCCGTAGGCTGCACCTTAGAGGTGGAGCCTGCTGGCACAAAAAGCAAGCGGATGTAGTAGTAGTTCCTTTTGAGATATTCGTGTAACTCCGTGCTAGTGTGAGGACGCCACGCATCCACCAACAAGATCAACTTTGCCTTCCCTACTTCCTTCCCTTGGCATTCACACTCACTCTTGTACCACTAGTGGACAACGTGTGTGATCCACTCACACATCGTGCGAGCGTTTTCCCAATGATAAGGGGTGGTGGTGAGTACAAAGTAGTGGTCTTCCCTTGCCACTTGGCTGTCCGCGTTGTCCGGAAGGCACCAGTCTGTCTTGTCGGCGTAGATGAGCTGCAGCAGCAACATGTCACCCGCCATGGCAACGAGGGCAGTAATCTGCCGCTTTTCCTCCATGACCAAAATGGCCACCTTCTTTGACCCCATGGGTACGTAGGTCCGGTCACCTGTGCAAATAACAGTGACGGTTTCAGTTTGGTACAAAGAATAGTTCAACCGACCTCGTAAAAATGCGAGAGTAGCGGGACGAATTACCGGTGGGGTCAAGGCTAACACCGGTGTGGTCCCCGTTGATGAAAAACTGTGGGTCCACTTTGTGCATCGCCACGATGGCCGCCACGTGCTTGTGCATAGCAAGCACGGCGTCTTCCCACTTGGCCGGGAGCTTTTGGGTCAGCGTCGTTCCACAACGGTAGCTCCATCCCATGAAAGGAAGTACCCCGTATTCATTCCGAGACAAGCATGGGAGACCACCCGGGATTTTGATAAATTCCATTGTTTGGGTGAAAGTAAAAAGCATTTAATTTGGTTGGAAAAAAGTGAACGAAAGTGAGGGACAGTACGGTACAATACCATCAAGGAAAGGACTTTGGAAAAACTTTTGTAATTCCACAGAGTTGGGAAGTTGGCTCTGATTCTGTTGAAGTACCCGTGAATAGTAGTGGAGTGCCTGCTACTGAGTGCCATTAGGTCCAGATGTCATCCGGGCTGAAACAAAAACAACAAACCTTGCGTCGATGACAGTGAAAGGAGTGATTGCACCCAGTAACATGCAACGGTAACTCGTAGGCATTTTCTTTTTGGGAGGAAAAACAGCAAGCAATTCATGAAACCCTCAGTCTAATCCATGATGTAACTGATTTGTGCTCCGAGGAAAATGAAAGGAATCCAATGACTCTGACGGACAATTTGGTGAAGGATCCCTTGGCCTCAATAACCCTCTGGCCTCTGTCATTTCCTCTACAAATAAACTTTGAACAATGTGAGGAGGTAGTGGCCTAGTGGCTTCTGTGAATGACAACCTGCGACGAAAGCTGCTATGACTCAAGAGCCTCAGCAATCGTGTTCTCCAACTCATCATGGCAATGGAGGATCTGGAGAATGTACGCGCTGGAGAATGTACGTGCTGGGGAATGTACGCGCTGGAGAATGTACGTGCTGGAAAATTAGTGCTCATAGAGAGGAAGAACCAACTCTTGAGTGAATCCCATATCCGTCTGACACTATTTCAGCCATTCGGTCCTGTATGTTTCAAATCTGAGACCTCGTCTGTTTTTGGCAAGTGCTTAAGGTTGTGATCTCATCTCAGTGACAGGTAAGATTAGTAGGAAACTTGTAGAGCCCAATCAACGACTTAGACGAGCGCTCTCACATGGGTTTTGATATGCATTCTACCTCTCCAACAGTTCTATTTGGCATGGCAAGATTTGCTGATTCCATTAAGAACTGGATTGACTGGGAATGTGCTGCGCTCACATGTTTGAGAAACTCGAATGGGAATTTTGACACACAGTATAAGGTTCAATAAATACGTCAATATTCTAGCATAACGGATTACATATCTTATTTTTACAAGTTTATTGCCAATAATGACATTGATGCCAACGAACCGTGTTTCCACTACGACAATAACCAGATGAGATATTCAAAGAGAAATTGCAATGCTTAGCATCCACACTGTTCTTCTGCGCATAATAATTATAGCTAACTGGATCAAGGATGCCAACTGTGATGCCTGGATGTATGAATGTAATGGCAAGTGATCCCAACGCCATAATTCTTTCCGTGGGCAAGGGATATCCAAGTTGACAGAGTCCTCCACCTTGATGGAAATTGATGCTACCGGTGAGAGAGACTAACTATAACATAAGGCTTGCATGCTGTTAGGAAACATTTAGTGAGATGTCACACACGGCAACAATAGGCCAAAAGAGGGGAGAAGTTGTGGAAGGGAGACATGGATAGTCTGTAAAAATCTTGCCTGGCCAGGAAGTTATGTCGTGACCAGTCACCTTTTTGAACGGCTTTCAACGCATTCGATGAGAATTCTTGCGATAAAAAACTTCCACAAGGCATACAAGGATGACCAGCTAGTTATGGTGCTCTGGGTGGAAGGAGGGGTTTGCAAAATGCACATAGCCGTTCATGCACTTTTCAATACAGATGCCTCGCATGGTTTGATTTTCAATTAGATGATCCAGAAGTTGGAGTTCAAAACCAAACCAGGGAGTGTTTAAGGGAAAACCCGTTAACGTATGAATGTACATTTATCCAATTCACAAACCTCTTCACTAAAAACTGGAAATTTATAGGATGTAAAGGTCTTGATAATTTGTCAGGTGAGCGTCCACAAAAGCACGCTCATAAAATATGGCCTTTACCAGTACAATCTACTATCAGTCTGGAGCGATGTCTTGTTTTACCTTAGTACCGATGAAAAAAATTGACATTTACCTCTTTCAAAGCAGGACACAATGAGGTGATGGTTGTGGGAAGCAGAAGCGGAGGAAGCAACATAGGAATTTGTGGTATTTGCAATACAATACAAAATGCCGGTGTCACTAGACACCGGCATGGCTAAGAGGTACACATAACAAGTAGCTTGGGCGTGGCTAGTCCACAGGAGCAAATGTACGTGAGTGAGAAAATGTAGTTATTGTAACTAAATAATAGTGTTGTGGGCCTTGACACGAGGGAACTTTGCAATCGTTTTGGAGGTGTCCGTGCCAATCGTCAAGGAGTTAAGAGGGATTTTTCCCACAGCGGTATGTCTATCATCAGATAAACATGAAAACCTACATCACACCAATAGTGGCGGGGGCGTATCGGATGAGTGACCAAGAAATGGCCAAGTTAAAAAACATCAGGACAAGACGCTCGCCCAGGGGTGCATCAATCCATCTACGCCATCATATGTAGCTCCAGTGCATTTTGTAAAGAAAAAAGGGACAGGTGAAAGGAAAATGTGATTGGAGTACAAGGCATTGAGTGATATCACCATCAAGAACTAGGTAACTCTTTTGTAAGCCGGAACTTCAAGGAGAAATAAATCTTACCAAAATTGGTGTATGGATTAGCTATCAACATGTACACATACCTTACCCTACTGCTCATTGATTAAGGTTTTCATGTCTTGTGTGGTCATTGGATACCTTGCTTGGTAAGTTAAGTTAAACTCATAAATACAATACATTGTTTCTGAATGCTGATAGACGGTGTGAAGGGGTGGTTTATCAACTTTTGTCCATCTAGTTCTCCAGTGCTACTGTTTGATTGTGCAATCCTTCTTTGTTTTTGCGATTGGTGGATGAATCAAGAACTCAAAATCAGCAATTACCACTCAAGTCCATTTGTGTAACTCAAGCATGCAATTCGACCAGTTACAAACTTTAACGTACGAAGTGACATATTTATAGAAAAATCAGTTTATTGAATTACAAGAAAACCAATAATGTTCTCTTCCACCTTGTCATCCTCCCCCACCTCCTCATCATGGAGCAAACCATCTATGGCCTATGGTGGCGATGCTCACTGGAATGACAAGTTAAATACCATGGTAAAGGATAACCTAGCCCATTCTTTATTCACTATGGGTTCCTCGTTAGGGGTGTACTCCAACGTGTTGAGAAACCAGGCACATTCCTCCTATCTCACCTCTTCCATGCATATGTGCATGACCTTGACCTCGGGACTGTGTTTGGTACTGTGCTTTACAAACTATCCTGAAGCTTGTTTTAACCAAGAGGATGCTGCCAACATCTGCTGGCAATGCCTTTTGGGTGTATCTTGTAATGAGAATGTTCTCCTCACCTTCGTGATAGCCAAGCACGGTACAAGTCGTTTTACAGTACAGGGTTGCAATTGTAGGAACCTAGTCCTCTGTGTTGCCCAAATTCACCTAATGACTAGGCGTACACCTAGTATCCCCACCCTCATTGTACAGCCATCCAACCTTCTCTCCAGGTGAATGTGGCCTGGCAGACTACCACCAAGAACGAGTTATAGTGGGGAGAAGTCACTAGTGTGGAGCTTGCTCTAGGGCAGTACGGGATGAAAAATGAAGGAGGATAATCACAGACACTTGAATTCGACAATGGATGGACACTCAAAGGCATGCACATACCCACAAGAACTCTAACAAAATGTGTCACTGGTGGTTGCATGATTGGACCATTGATGTAGGTACCACTGTATGAAGCTCAAAACTTTTCGTTGAAGGTCAAGCAAATTGCTTTATGCTAATGTCCAGGAGGATGTTTCAAAATAGCATGCCATGACGGGGGACTTAATGAGTCGCCTCACACAGACAATGGGCATGCTCATCGGTAGGCACTTTGATCAATAAGTGGCTCATGATGATTTTGAATGGATTCGATGATTTGATACAGCAACCAGATCCAACTATCCAGCGCCTTCCATCTCAAGTTTGATGGATGGAATGGGCGCACAAACAAGGCACTCAATAAGCAATTCAAACATTGTATAAGCTTTTCATAGGTGCCAATCTTGCATACAATTCCACAACCTCCATCAACATGGACAGAATTCTCTTTGATGTAGTGAACACCACACTACTCATAACTCTGACTTGTTTGTAAAACTAGACCGCACGCAAGAAGTCGGCATCCAGCGCCGTGACTTCCAAAACATTTAAGACAAGGCTCACTAGATGCTTGGAAAGACTAAAGTGGTGACAAAGCCATCCCATACAAACTAAACGGATGAAGCCATCCAATAGACATCTCCACGTTGGAGATCGTGTCCTTCTCAACCTAGCAAAATGCTTAGAGAAAGGATTGTGTAACCCTCAAACACAGCTGGTTGGGACCGTTCCTAATTGAGGATCTGTTAAAACCTGTTGTTACTAACCTCCGCTTCCCTGATTGCATGAATACCTATTGAATGTTCCACAACAATCAGCTCATGCTCTATCATAACACAGGGAAGCACTTCCTTGGAAGACACGTGTCTCAGCCACCACATGTACAAGCAAATACGGGCATGGGATGAAAGACACTTCTGGACACAAAAAGGATGAAAATTTGATGGAGTATCCCCTCAAGTGGCAGGACTACGACGCATCAAGCAACATCTTGAGACCACAGCACATCTTATAGGACGTTGGTCAATAAAATGAAGGGTACTGTAGCCAGCCTTTTCCTACGGCTTGCAATATCCCAGGCTGTCACGCCGTTTAGGAACTTGTATACTTCCTTGCTGTTCGAGAGTCCCTAAACTTCAAACGTGGCAGTCTATATCTCTACATTCATTGCTCACTATGCGTGGGTCCAAATTTACCCCATTTGGCCGAGGGCAGTTTTGCCCAACTGTTCCAACCTCCGATGTTTGATTCCGTAACGTTTCAACTAGTTCAATGACCTTCAAGAGGTGACAAAAAACTTCTGGAACAATATTCGTCATCTCATACTAGGGCAAACTTGTCTGAGGCAGTGACCTGACCAGTCGCTATCATACACGGCAACGAAGTAGACATTGGGGTATGGCGAGTGCCTACTTTCAGAAGCTACCTCCTAAAGATGTGACGGTCCGCGATGACCATAGGATTGATCCGCTGGTGAATGGAGTCAGCACCAAGCTCCGACCTGATGTGAACGTCTCACCTCGTAGACCACCCTAACATTGAGCTTTCGCGAGGCGATGTTCTTCTGCAACCATAACTATTTTCCGTCATCTTCAAAGCATGTTTGATCCGCCTTATGAGCTTAATAGCCCAAGATGAAGCAAAACCTTCAGGATCAAAGTCTCGATTACAGCGTCGACGTTAAACTGTAAACGAACAGCTGCAAACAAAACAAAACATGCACAACCTAAATCGCCGAGCATCAAAATGATTATCCAGCAGTTCAGGTCGGCTTAAAACTTCAACCAACTTAACCAGGTTTGAGATCCCGATGGCTCAGGAATCAGATTGACTCAACTGCTAGTGATCTTCCAGCGACCCATCACCTCGCATAAGGATAGCGGAAGATGGGATTATCTGGTCAATTGATCCTCAATAGTACCATGCAGTTTTCTCCGTAGCAGTTCAATTTGCAAAGATGCGCCTTGACATTGTCAAGACCATCTAACGTCTCGGCAAAAATTGTCAAAGCAGCCTCTCGCGACGCGGCATCACATCCGCCACTCAAATCGAGCATCCAAGATCTCGATTATGCATCATCCTTGTTTCCACTTTTACATGTGCGTAATCGATTGTTTGGATAACTCTTATCAGTTCATACTTGTTGATAGTGTTAGATTACAAAGTCTTTCATTCTGCCAAGCCTTCTTTTACTCCGTAGATTCCACATGTAAACCGCATATGTTTCATCACGAGTAGCACGTATAAAGGCAAGGAACAATGGGAGTGTTTTTCACATTGGATAAATGATGGATGCAAATGCCATGTACTCCTTATGTTGGGTAATCTAGATGAACTTCCATGTATTGTTCAAGGAAAACCATTCCTTTCACGTGTAAATAAACTAAATCATATGCGCTCGATACAACGATGGATTGAAAGTTCGTCAACATATCCAAATTACTCCAAGAATCCCTTTGAGGCACCATGTTAACACCGCAACCCCTATACTCACCCTAATATCCAAGCTAGTTGCTACTCGCCGCCCTTAAACCCATAACTCAGAACACAACATTGATGGTTATCTACTCCGTTCTCTTCCATTCTATTTGGCGAGGATGTTGGATTGAACCCCACTCCTCCTTGACTGGGAAAGTTATTGCCATGCTCCCCACATACTTTCAACACCACATATCGCTCGTTTATTCAAGATTCACAGCCCATGCTTGTAAGTAAGCCAAGATCCACCTTGAATCCTTGAAATCAGAATTCTTCCATCCAATCTACTGTGAAGCTTCTTGATCAAAGAGTATCACCAAATGATTCGTCCTTCCTCAGCCTTTGCATGAAGGTAGAATTTTTTGATATCGTTATCCATGCCTTTTTTATATACAACCATTGTCGAGCTGAGTTCAACCCCTGAGCATTTCTAGTGCTCAGATTGTCCCTATCCTGCCTCCATTTTTTCACAACCACGAAAAAAGGGATCACCTTCGTCGTGTTTTGTACAAATAACCTATAGAACAATGCATCACCTTTAGTCAAATTATTCTTCGTGACATTGGCCTTGCCTCCTGCTAGTGTTTCGAAGGGGAAAAGTGGATCTGTCCCAGAAGATTACTCCTGAGGACATTCTCACATGGCCCCAATCTCACTTGTCGCTAGTTAATTTCACTATTGTTGAAGCTACCGCGGAGGTCCTTCCGCTCTCCCAGAGAAGAGCCCTGCTTCCTGGTCCCTCCCTTCCCCTTGCTCGGCCACGTACCCCTCACTTTACTGTACAAGTCATGACAGTACCCCCTCTCACTCTTGTGTACCACCTCTCCTTACCGACCACAAAGGTGTCCACTCCACATGCAATAGACCTCGTCGCTCGCGCCATCACCCCTTATCGCTAGACAAGAGCATCTAACGTGCTCATACAATATGATCTCCTACACTCCTCATGCATAGGACATATTGTTAGGCCTCTCAGGTAGAACATACATTCCCTCCAACGAGTTCTGTCAGCCTCTTACCCCTCTTTAAGTTCTACACCCTTCTCCATAAAACCAACAACCTCACTCCAACCTAGGAACCTAAGCGTGCGGGGATGTTTCCTGACATCCAATTTGCTAGTGCCAAATCAGGTGAAAGGTGACTTTCCGTCCCTTTCATCTTTGCGTAGAAGAAGTTGTTTTTGTAAAATGTCTAACCTTCTATCCTAGTCGCCCACCACAACAGATGCATGCCAAATGACACCAATGCATGTTCCCTGTTGCTCACAAAGAAGGATCAATTACACGCTGCTTGTCATACTACACTCAGCTTACATTTCTCTACAAGGGAATCTAACCCCTTTTTTCCTCTCTTTCCTGACATCTCGTGCAAAGTCTCGGACCTCCTCCTCGGCCCATCCAAACCTAATACATTCAATTCCATCTATGTCATCTCACATGTTTCCTATTCCATCTCATCCATCATGAAGCATGGGCAAAAACGAGCCTCTCCCTCGCACAAAAAAAAATTGATATCTTTGCGTCCGGCTTCTAGTAAGAAACTTGGCCAGCCTTGGCCATCCTCCTTTGGATAAAACAAAAAAATCTGTGACAAAAGCTCTAGACATGTGAGGATGATTCCGCCTTTGCTCTCTTTTCCAACCTCTTCCCCTTCAACCAGGATTGTCGTATGTTTTTCAGCTCACGCTCCACCTTGGCGTGGAAATGTCCCCTCATCTACCCTCTTCCACTCCATATTGTCTCGTGGAGCCGGGTTCAACTCCCGGACTCGCATGGTTCTAAGGTAGCCCCCCAATCTAAATGAACCTGGGCTAGAGGAAAAAGAAGCCAATAGTGCACCATCATCGTGCCAACGAGATCCTCCTTGGTTTCCTCTATTCAAACCACTACAACAAATGATTCTTCACTGAATTACAATGGTACTCATTCTCCATCACGTGTGCCCTAGAGTCTTAGGAGGAGGGGGTGTTCAAATTTAGATGGCCATCCTCACTCATTACTCTCCAAGTAACAAAATGGAGATACTCATTTCTCTCCCCCGGATAACCTCAATGGAAAATTACTGCTTTGGTTACCCAAAACTCTTCGAAACATGGTAATTTCTCTCCCTCCCACCCGTTGATTTCTCGACTCAAACTCCCATCAATACACACAAGGTGGAAACGCATCTTGAAGCAACTCATCGCCTCTGTCTCAAACATCCCCCTCCTCCATGCCTCCTCTACAAAAAGCTTGCATTGAAATGTCCCCACACAACGGATTCATTTCCAAGACTGTTTCCATCCCTTTCAGAATCACTATTCTTATGGAGGAAATTGCCCTCGGCTTACTCTTGTATAGAACTTTATCATCCTTCTCCCTTGCTCGACAACGCATCGTCTCGGACGTCGTCGGCTCCCTCCCTCTCTCATGGATTTGCACGTTCCATTCCCCGCACCCTTCTTTCCTCCATTCATCACTCTCCAAGGTCGTGTTGGCCCCCCT
>SZWC01018370.1:0-22772 GCA_023375785.1 Penium margaritaceum
AGAGAGAGAGAGAGAGAGAGAGAGAGAGAATGAGGAAGAGATAGAAATATAAAAAGATAGAGAGAGAGAGAGAGAGAGAGGAGAGAGAGATAAGTATAGAGAGAGAGGGAGAGAGAAAGAAATAGAGAGAGAGAAAGAGGGAGAGAGAGAGAGAGAGAGAGATATTTTTTGAGATGGAGAGAAATAAAGGGAAATGGATATCTAGAGGGAAACAATTGAAATAGAAGTAGTTGATGTTTGTTTTAATAGAAGTAAGATCAACGGGAGATATGAAACGGTTCAAAGGCATGGGTGGAAACGATGAGAAATTCATGGTGAAAGGAACATCAATAAAACTATAGAGAGAAATAAAGAGAAGCTTTCTTAGATAGAATCTGAGTTTTACGAAAGAAAAAAGAAAGAGAGGCACACAAAGAGAAATAGAGATGGAGATATAGAGATCATCACAGAGAGAAAAATAGAGGAAGTTGTATGTACATGTGTTTGCATACATATGAAGAAATACATATCTTCACAGATGCTCCTTTTTTCACTAAAATTCCTTCTTTTAAAAAGCAAGTTTTTTACATATACAGAACCATGGGTTTTTATGCCTGATCCAAATTTTGTCTTCAATTTTTTGTCTTGTCATCAAGTTTGTAGGTCCATCACAGAAATACAATTAGATGTTTAGATTGTTTGAGACCTCAAATAAAAAACTGTGATTTGGTTGAAAGATGTTGTTCAACTGTTCAATTTAATAACATTATTTCTGATTGTTGATTGTTTGGTTCTGAAATGTATTACATAGAATGTTTTTTTTAACATATAGTATGTATTTGTTAGATAATCTAGTTAAGAAAATTAAAGATAAACAACAGAAATAAGTATACGTTGTATAAAACATGGGAATAATTTTGAGTAGTTTTACATGAGTTTCAATTACGTAGAGTTTACATGTGCCATTTGAGATTGTTGGATTGAATTCATAAGTACACAAGATTTTTTTACTTCAACCCAGTGTAGTGCAATCATGATATAGAGAAGTTACAGATCGTATGTTTACTTGCTCAAGACATACTTGAATGGAAGCTTTGAGTAGCATAACATCTACTTCTCTTTATAAAAATCTAGAGGTTTTGATCACAACACAAGCATGAACATAGCCACAGAAGTATTCCAAGATACACTACCACATTCACCTAGCTCGTGTTGTATCTGACCCTTGAAAATTTGTGACAAACTAATACAAATCAAGATTGGAAAAAGGAAGTCCTGAAGGATTGTATCGAATGTAACTCATTCATCACCAAGGCAAACTTCCTTACACATGAATGTGTCCCAGAAAGAAATTGATAATCAGCATAACTGTTTTTATTCTCAACCAAGACCATCCCTTGGCGGAACACGATGTGAAGTGTTGAGACTTCCAAGACCATTGATACCTATTTGTTTAGTGCTAAGACCACTAGAACTCCTAATTACATGGTCAAGTGAACCAGCAAGAGAGATAACATACAAGAATGCCCCAGCTGCCACTGCAATTCATATTAGTTAAGTGATTTCCATTGTTGCCGCCATTGCAAAGTCAGCCTTCTGCAATCCCATTCAATTCTAAATCTTTTTAGAGTTCTCTTACGTCCTTTTACTCCTCAAATTTCTAATATTTTGCTTGTAGGTGCCCTTAATTTGTGAAAGGATTTTCTGTGCTTAAGATATGCCACGAGTATTAATGCAATTGTAGATAATGGGTAAGATGTTTGAGCACGAATAGAGTTTTGTTCAATATATGCTATTGTGATACTTCTACACAAAACAATTGTACATCTATTTTTTCCGGTAAGTTCATAGATTTCATAATTTGAATTTCTTCTTGTACAATTATGGCTTGGCTTATTCATCTCTGATCATTACAACAAGGCCAACTTGGCCATTAATGTGGTTGTGCAAAATGTAAAAAGATATAATACTAGGCCAACTTTCAAACTGCTTTAGTAGTAGGTAGAATGATTTACTGTCTAAACTAAAACACCCCGCCATCATAGTAGAAAAGTGGAAGTAGTGGGTGTGTTTCATAAGCATTCTAAGGAAACCCTTCGTATTACCAAAACAGAGTTTTTTATGAGAGACATGGAGCTAGATAATGAATGGGAAGGTAATCCTTCAGTTTTAAATGTGTGTTTCCTTCATGGGTTGAGCATATCTCAAGGGAAAAGGATGCTATATTGTAGACCATGCTAAACCTAATGTAGAGGCAAAATGCTAGGCAGTTGCAACATGAAATACGGTGCAAAAGGAAGTTGTTGCATGAAAAGCTCTGAAGCAGGACATGAAGGCATTAAGGCTCAAGATCTCCATCAAAAGCAATAACATCCTTCCCACTCTACTCAAGAATCTCACAAACAGGGATAGAAGCAGTAGTAAAAAACACCAACTCATGCAATGGGAAGAAGATTTGTAGGCTTGATTTACACAACTACCTCAAGGAAATTCTCTACTATTCATGTGAAGTTTTATCCAAAAAAAAACTTGCAACTAGGAGCATCCTCCAACATGCGTACAATGTAGCCCTTTATGGTACAACCACAAGGTGTCATCCTGGTGCCACCTGTAGGAAAAGACCAAAAGGCACATCTTACACCCATGACACAAGCGTATGTGAACAAACCTGCAACTGTTTTCGAAGTGCCATAATTTTGGCTGTATTTGGCTATACCCATGCATCAGTTCAAAACATGCTTGAGAAATGGCAGCAAAGATAACCGGAATACATTATTATAAGAACACACTATCTATACCAGTATGTTCCTTGTGGCTACACCAGACCAAGGGCAATAATTTTGTCGGCTTGAACTTTGTGAAGGGATGAAAATTAAAAAAATGACCCAAATAAACTTTTGGTTGGTGTTCTTCAATGGGAACTATTTTCCACCACCATTTGGATTGTTTCTACAATCAATGGTCAAATTCAACCACTTCACCAAGGATTCATGCACGATTTGAGGAATTGAACTAAGCCCTTGAATCCTCCATCAAATTGAGAGGATTCAAGGATGGACTGAACTTGCACATAACTCTTTCTCTTACCATGGAAGCATCACTATGTTGAGATATTCCAACTTCAATTCTCACCTCAACACGGAGGCATAAAAAAAATTGAAAACTCTTTAAAAATCAACTACAAAAAAACCTAGGCTCTTTACTAAATCAGCTTGTAATAACACATGATTTAATCTCAAAGCTCATGTTAATGACCTTCCTTCTTTGTGTTTTGAATAGTAAAATCGAGAACATCAGACATGAACTCAAGTTCAACCATGATTATGGACGAACAAAGGTGTACACGTGCATGACATAACCCATAGAGAAACGTGAATGTAATCTTAGAAAAACAAATGTGGGCCTATGATCCAACACACTGTTCTCACAACCAATCTCTACCCATTTTGATGCATCTCATACCTTCGTGAAATTCTAGTCAAAGATGAATTCACAACAATGTCGGGTTTTCACCCAACCTACTTCAAAGGCCAATGTTTGCAATTTCAGCACCAACCTACATTAGAATTTGACCAATGCAAGAATATTGGCCACATGTAAATCATTTAAGGAAGAGGATTTCTACGTATGATCCAAAGGGTAAAGCTTTGGCTTGAAACAAGGGTATGAACGTGTCTCAGAGGAAAGAAAGGGAAAGACGCTAATCAGCATGTTTGTTTCAACAGTTTATCTGAGTAAATGGATGGTAAGCTTTTTGTGTGGTTTATGTGGTACCTAGATTGTTTCTGAAAATTGAACATCATGTTTTGAATTTTGTACATCAAGGACCCCAACTTATCACAAGGTGTTTTGTGACTATTGTCAACAATCAATGCATGCAAATTGTAAAGGGAAAGGATTATGAAAGTGACTAGTTCACATGGTATTTAAGAAAAGTTTCGAGTTTTCCTCAACATTCTTAAGATATACATGAAGATGTATTCACGTGGAGAACTAATGGAGATGGGAGCACACATCGGTTTTCAACAACGAAACCATCATCTGTTCAGAAGAGTTGACGATCAAAGTGAGCAAAACATGAATAGGTTCATTGAGAATGACCAAAAAACTAGGAAGGTTGGAGAGAAATCTCGAACTATTGTGTTGTGTCACCATGCACTTGATCACAATAACATGGAACAGTTGCCAGAAATCTAGAAAAGCATGTGTTGGCAATGTGTTTGACCAAGAATGGGAGTGGTGATACTTTAAATCCTCCAATGTTGATTGTTACAGATGCCATCCAAAAATATCTATATAGTATGTGTGACCAATACTTCAATATTTTAACATGATAGTAATAGCAAGGAAAGAAATAGCCATGGAACTTGGTTAGTGTTGGTACGACATGCTTGTTGTAAAACCAACTCCCGTATTTCTAGAGTCCTTGAATTTCATGTTTTATAATTTGACATGACCTCATGTGCAACAACAATGTATTAGAACTAACCAATCATGATTGAGTTGAGATGCAATATTATTTCAACAAGAAATTCCATTTGAATCCTACAAGTTGGATCATTAGTTGTAAAATGCGATCTTTCTCCAATGTTTTCATGGAAATCATAGCTCAAGGGTAGAAAGGAGCTTCTTAGAGATGTTGGCAATCACGACATGAATCGTCAATGAAAGAGTTAAGATGGAGGAATCTTTAACTTCGTTAGTGGTCATGAATGGAGGAAGAAAAGGCTGGGCTGATGGATGTAAAGAGGGGATGTTTGGCAAGCAAGGATTATGGCACAAATAATGAAGGCAATTTCAGGCCCGTTTCGGAGCATGTGTAGACACCACGAGTGTAAACAAGGAGGAGAACAGGGGAGGTGGTAGAGAAGAGTCTGGAGAGGATGGAGGGGTTTGGATTATTGAGTGATCATGAGAGGAGAAATGAGAATTCTGCAAAGGAATGGGGGGTGTGGTGATGAGAGGTGAGAGTGGAGGGTAATAGTGGCACATCTAAGAGGATGAACAAAGGGAAGAGTGAGGGTGAAGGTTATGTTAGGTGAGGGGGATGAAGAGGGTGTTGTTGAGGAGACAGAGAAGTATGAGTATGAAGAAAAGAACTGGGGAGATTGAAGGTTGTACAAGATGGAAATGGAAGAGGAAAAATAGCAGAGGGTGGGCAGTGACAAGATGAATTGCTTGGGGCGGATGGGATGACATCAAGGGTTTTGAGGATGTGGTGGAAATTCTGAGGAGATATAGAGAAATCATTAGAAGTAAATGATGTAAGTTTGATGAGATAAATATGATTAGTTGAGGCTACAGAAAGTGGTGCAGGATATGATAATTCATCGAGCATTGCCAAGCTAGCAACCTCTGTCGCAAGATCATGGAGGTGAGGAAGAAGACAACTAGGATTCAGTGACATGGGAGAAACATGTCGAAGACCACATGGAAACCACAAAATGGGGTGAAACAGAGATTGTTTCCAAATGTGTGTGAAGAATGCACAATAGAACCTCGATACACGATGAATTAAGGGAGTGGGAAACAATGCTTCGAGATCATGGAGAAAAGGCAAACAAGATGAAGAATGAGTCTGTGATGGGTGTGGGAGGCATAGATGGAAAACTGGGTAAGAATTGAAGTTGATTGGAAGACAAGGGAGTGAGGAAGGGGGGGGAAGGGTAGTGGGAGAAGGGAAGGAAAGGTTTAGGCAAAGGAGTATGTCCCGGTAGTGGAGGAAAATGGAGATTGAAGGAATGGAAAAGGGGGGCGAGAGATAAGAGGTAAGATATACATATTGAGATCGAAAAAGACAGAGAGAGAGAGAGGGAGAGATAGAGAGAGAGAGATATAGAGATACATTGAAGGGAATAATCATACACCAAAGGGGGAAAGGATTGACGTGAAAGAGGAACGTAGAGGAAAAAAGCAAGGAAAATTTGAGGAAGGGAGTAAGATAGAGAAGGGTTGGGAACAAGGGAGATTTTGGGGGGAAGGGAGTGGGATAGGGTGAAAGTTGATATGATGCAATTTCCGCATAACTCAACGCCAAGAACGTTGCAAAAGCACCTCTTTGTTATCTCTTCAAACTAATGCTCAAAAAGTGTGATGTTCAGTGTTGAATTTTCATTGTATCGAAAATACTCCATTCAAATTTCTTAGAACAATGCATTACGATGACATCATGAAATGAAACAAGAATGAACCTTGTAGATATGTTCTTCCTTTCATGACTTTGAGCTTGATGTTTCCATCATCATGGGTGATTCATGATCCTCTTTTTTGGATTGGATGAGATGTTTGGGGTAAAGAATGATGTTGAGATATTGAAAGAATCTCAAAAATTCACAGTTTCTCCATTATTCCATGTGAATTTCTCTATTCTTGAGTTTAGACAGGGTCCTTGTTTGATGCAAGGTGGTCACATAGCATCTATCAGATTCCCCAGAAGGTCAAGAATAGCTTTCTTTTACGTGATCTAAAAAATGCATCAACTATATTGGTGCCATACAGAGTTTTTTTTAAATGGCTTGTTTCTTTGAGCAGTTAAAAGATTGAAAACGTATGTGCTCTAGTCAAAAAAATGTTTTTGTTCCGTTCCCTTGTGTTTTTTCATTTTTCATGGCCAACCCTCTTTTCATTTTCTTTAGGTTTATCCTATGTTTCTCTTTTCCGGGATGTTTGTCTCTTAATGTGCATAAAGTCCTCCGATTTCCCACATAGTGCAACCTTTTCAAGCGATTTTTCTTCAGTCACCGTACCATATTTCAAGACTATAAAGTGACATAAAGGTCTTACCAAATACATCAGCACACCTCATTCCATGAGATTTCACTATGTTGTGAGTGCATCCAACCATGGGTTCATACATCCTTATAAATGTGTATACATTTTATGCGGAGTGAAATGTAACATTACTGGTTCACATTTCCTCATTATTCTTGAATTCGTTCTTGAAACTCTCATATTCTATCAATTCTAATTATGAAATACAACTCTTACAATTTTTTCAGATGTTAAGTATGTTGGAAATGTGTTAAGCCATGCTAATCATTCTGCATAGAGATTAAATATAGAATAATGTATTGATATTGCCATAAACAAGCTATTATTTAATTATCTACATTAAAAATTACTTTAATTGTTCCTCAAAATGTTGACACAAAGCCACTTCTTGTTATTTTATCGAGTTCACATGTATTCTTAATAACTGCATTCGATTAAGTTGCATTTTACCTCTACCACATGGAAACCATCTTCCTTTAGAACATGCAAGCCATGTTGGAATGTTTTCTAATTGATCATTGTAGAGTTATAAACTACATTATACACATCTAATTTTCTTGTAAAAGCCTTGTTTCATTTCATTTTTGCATGATTTCTTAAAAATTGAGTGTCAAAGAACATAGGTTTCTTGATAGAGATGAAGTTTTATACTCAACTTATGCAAGGATAAGTTGAGTATAAAGTTTCTAAAGTATAAACTCATAGGGATTCGTTTCTATATACCATCATAATGTTTTTGGGAGGACCTAAAAGGATGGCATCGATTTCTTGAGGACACTTTTACCTAAAGAGAAACAAACATTTGAGAGGCAAATAAAGAGTGTTAACTTTTAGAAATGAATCCTTTCATAAAGTGATTATGATAAAACAACTTCAGTATAGAAAACATAGTTTATTTAGATAATAAAACTCCTAATTCTCATAGTTTGACATAGATTATTTCCAATAGCTTCCCAGGAACCAACAAGACACCTCCAATAGGTAGCTAGAGTCTTGGGTGAAACTTGATCACCAATGTTATGTAGTTAGATCCACCTCATGCCTAAGGTGGGGGACTTCTACCAGGGATGCTTGGGAGTTAACCTCATAACATTTATTACCTTTTTGCTGCAATTGGAGTCCTTAAGGTGTGTAGCTCTCTGAGTATATTAAGGCTTTTCTCTATAGGTGAGTGTTGGTGTGAACAAATGTTGTTGCAATTAGCCCCTTTAATGTGCCTTACTTGTGAGTTAAGGACGTAAAGCTGATGATCAGTTGTCCTTTCCTTTTTTTTCTTATTGTTGTCACAATGTTGTGTTTTATCATGCATGCATAAATGTTCCAAGGACATTATATGCTGTCCATGGATGCATTGATGGAGGTTCATTCTCTTGAAGGCATCACATGTCCTTAGAAATTCATGCAAATGATGTTTTCAGAATCAATTTTCCTAACACTTTAAAACTAAAACACATTCTTTATGATTGTATTATTTCCTTTCATCCTTTGAAATTTCATGTTCTTTTAAACTAATCCATTCAATTCATCATCAAACTGCGAATAGAAGAACAACAAAACTAGGGGAATAATATACATCACAAAAAAACCAACAATGTTACTCCTTGATCATGTTGCAAGAATACCCAAAGCTTCATGAAATAGATGATTGTTTTCCATATGATTCATATAAGATTAAATAAGAAAATTCATGAAGTTTTCTTGGGATTGATAAAGTTTCATGTTTCACTTCATTTCATTTAACATTATGGAGTGGGTTTCAGAGAATTTAAGTGTTATCTATTCTTACCCCATGAAATGTTTTCAAATTGTCAGATGTGAGGATTACATGAGATTCATTTATGGTTGGTGTGATTATTTACAATGATGATTAATTCAAGAGGGATGAGACAAGCAATTGATAATCTTCTTATATGTTTATGTTAAAGAAAACATGAATTTGTGTGTGGATGGCTGAAATATTTTTAAATCAAAAGTGAATAATTACCCAATATTTTTCAAATTTCTGAAAAACTTAAATGGAATTTAAAAGGTCTGCAACTTTCTTTCTATGTTAAATCGTGGTTGCAGCATAGTGGAGTTTGAGTGGCTGTGATTTCAACTTCACTTCTTCAGGTCTCTAGATGCTCATTATCGTGTTGTTTATCTTTTGTTTACATGTTGTTTCATAGTAGAAGTATTTCTGTTTGAATAATGTTAAAATTGATCAAAATGTTTGTGTGATTCTTGATTCAAATCAAAATTGAATTTTGCTCTTGGAATTTCGAGAGTGCAAGATTAAGGTGTATCTTGTCTATCGTTTCTTATGAGAGGTAAGATAAAAACGTAGAAAACATGTTTAATAAAGGAATGAATGGAAATTTTCTTTACGGTACATTGATAATGAATTATTTCAGAGAATTTTGCAATCTCTTGATTTGAAATTTGATCACAAAAAAATTAGCATAAACGTTAGTGGTTGCATTTTTGATACATGTGCAGATGCTTATTCATCTGATCAAAAGAAACATCATTTATGATTTTTTTTATCATTGCATCACCACATTTGGGAGGATATTTTGGTACTTTAGTTTCAAAATCTTCACATGAAGCATTGATTTTTAGTATCGCAAGTGAATAAGATCCTTGTTACATTTTTTGTGCAAATAGTAACATGAGTAGAGTTTTGGAATTATCGTGTTTTGAATACCCTTGATAGTATTTAAGTTATTCATCCACATTGTGTTCTCCCCATTTTAGTATCTAGAAGATGAAATGGTGGCAATTACATTTTGATAGTGAATTTGAATTGATTCAGAAAATGAGCTCCTTGTGCGCCTTCTTCACGGATATGTCAAATCACATCTTCCTGAAATATTTGATGTGTTGATTTCACTTGAAATGAATTTGCCTCATGAAGTGTTAATTTTTCTATCAAAAGGCAAGCATGCATCTCATGCCATTTGGGAAAGGCCTTTGACATGGTCATGGAATACTAGTTGAGTTTTATGTGTATGTGGAATGAAAGTGGTGAATTGATGACACGGGCATGACATTTTTTGGCATCATGTATTTAGATACATGAAGGAAGTGATTGTACGAATAAAATTTATTGGCAACGTTTCCCCTTATGGTTTCTTCACAGGAATCAAGTTCAAAGGCTTTCAATCATACATGTGAATGGAACTGCATTGAAGGGAATATCTCTAGGCTTGGTGATCATTTATGACGTGCAATTGTTGTCATTGGCTTTGTTTGTGCTATGTTCAATTTCCCCTTAACCACTAGTGTTTATGATGTACATTCGACGTCAAATGGAAGGAGAGAACAATACTCCTGTTGTGTCGCGCTGATGTGCAGAAGACTGTTTACATCACCATACCATATTTTTTAAAGAAAAATTTACAAATGATTCCCCTCAAGATCTTTATTAGCGTGTAATGAAGACGAATTTTGCCCGTGTTTCATATGGAGAGTTTATGTTTGGTACCATTCCTCATTTATAACTTTCCCACATGTTTATAGAGCTGCACATGCTTTGATGTAGGCAATTGTGCTATTGTTCAGGTATCTACAAGGACGCCACATTGGTGATGTCCTTCTAGATCAATTGATTGGTAAATGTTTCGCATGGAGCTGATTCCTTTTTGTTCTGGAGCTTCTCATTCATGAAGTTCAGGGTGTAGTTCATGATTTATTTCTGGTTCAAGAAAGGTTTTACGTGCAAGAAGGTTTCAATGCCCGTGGTACTCCACTGACAGTCTGTTTGGAGCAACCTCCCTGGAATGTACTTCTGTCCATTTCATCTGCTATGCGAACAAAACCTCCCTCAATTAAAGCATTTGATTTCTTCGTAATCACAACCCTCACCTCTGACGGGTCGCCGCAGTTGAAGAAATGGCTCTGTTTGTTGCGCGGGTTCCTGACACACATTCAGCGCGTCATGAGCAGTCGCCGCGTTGTGCCGAACGCGGTGCGCTCCGCTTCGGCATGCGCGTGTGTGGCGATAGGGTATCTCGCATTGCCGCCGTTTCCTCCATGTCGTTTCTGCGAGAAAAAAAAGAAAAGGAACAGTAATGGGCGGTACTCTTGAGCCCTGTCATCGTCACCGTCAACCGCCGCATGTCGCCCCTCTGCCATCGTTGGGCGGTGCGTGGGGAGCCCACGGTGAGTGGGGAACCCACATTTTAACCAAGTTGAGTTTATCGTGACCGTCATTATGATGTAAGATTTAACACTGGTTCGCCACTCTCTCCTGTCTGGCAGGAGATCATACCCGACGTGGAGGTAACGTTGGCAATGACAACTATGGCAGCTTTCCCTTGGCCCATGCACACTAGTACCGTCGAGCCATTCCCACCTTTCGGATGTCGTCTTTCTTTGACGCATTTGCTTTCTGTGCCTTTCGGGGCAACTGGGCTTTCCCCCTTTCTCTCCTCCCTCCTCCCCACCACTCACTCTCCACTCTACGTACTTGCATGGTAGTAGATCGGGAAAGTGAACTAATTGCGTATACCCGCCAGAAGTTTCCTCGCTTTCTTCGACTTCTTTTGTGGTTCTCTCACTGCAGGTCCCTTCCTCGCGTCAACTTCTGCAATGACGGAGAGGCTGAAGCCGAGAGGAGGTGGCCACGGCGGGTGGCTCACCGTGTCCTCGACACAGCATGACAGCGCTGCAGCGATTAAGCACGTGAAGGTGGTCGTGCTTTTCCTCGCTCTGCTCAGCTCCGCCGCGATTGCTGTCGATCCTTGCATTGGTGCCGACGGTTGTTTGACGGACGTGTGTTTGTTCCTCATTGGTTACAAGATCACTTCTCCTCAGAACGCCATTGCCAACGTCAAAACTCCAGGCGATTGCCAAACCCAATGTACTGCAGGCCAGTATTACTTCTCTAGCCTTCGTGACAAGGACAGCGATGGGAAATACACTTGTGACTGTTCCGATGGCAGTAACTGTCGTCTCGAACCTAGCGAAACTGCAGTAGCGTCCAGGGCACCGCCTCCACCATCCCCTCCACCACCGTCTCCACCACCACCGTCTCCACCGCCACCGTCTCCACCACCACCGTCTCCACCACCTCCTTCGCCTCCACCGCCACCGTCGCCTCCGCCTCCATCTCCGCCACCACCATCTCCTCCGCCACCATCTCCACCTCCACCGTCTCCACCGCCGCCATCCCCACCACCGCCGTCTCCGCCCCCACCACCACCGTCGCCTCCACCGCCACCGTCTCCACCGCCACCATCTCCACCGCCACCGTCTCCTCCACCACCATCTCCACCACCATCTCCACCGCCATCTCCACCGCCACCACCATCTCCACCACCATCCCCTCCACCATCTCCACCACCATCTCCACCACCATCTCCGCCGCCATCTCCACCGCCACCACCTTCTCCACCACCATCTCCACCGCCGTCCCCACCACCATCTCCACCACCGTCTCCACCGCCGTCCCCGCCGCCATCTCCTCAGCCATCTCCTCCCCCACGTCCACCATCGCCCCCGCCCCGGCCACCACCTCCGCCACCACCAGGTCAGTTACCATACTTCATCAACACTGTTTGTTATTGCAAGCTTGTTAGTACAAGGTCCTTCTGCATCACTGAAGGGCATAGTCTAATCAATGTGGAACAACCAGATTTGACACGAAGGTGTGACATCTGCCTTGTCCGCCATCCCTCACGACCGCTCAGACTTAGGATCGCCACGATCACCAACACCACCACCACCTGTACCACAAACACCACCAACACGACCACCACACCAGCAGGACACCCCGAGAATCACCACCACCATCACCAACACCAATAATACCATCAACCACTAAAACCGCCAGTAGCACGAACACCACCACCACCACCACCACTAATACCACCACCACCACCAACATGGCCGCTACCGATTTGCCGCCGCCTCCACCAGAACCATTAGCACCTCAGTAGATTCAGTACCCAGGAGCAACGACCATGGCTGCTTGTCAGGCGGGACTGGCATCGCAGCCTAGCTTTGTTGTGATTGTTGTGCTCTCCTCCCTTACCTTGTCTTTCTCTGCAGAATGCGACCTCATTGGCGCTGTTGTGTTCTCCGGCACGCCCGTTGCTACGGTCTTAACGTCCTCGATCACAGGTTGCTGCTCGGCGTGCTACACCAGAGGCAGCTGCGGAGCGTTCTCTTTTTACCGAAGCTCGGGCAGGTGCCTTATGTTCCCTGACGTTTCCACTTACAGCGTACCTCAGAGCAATGTTGCTGTCATCTCTGGCCTGCGCCAACCAGGTGAGCCCCCTACCGTCACGTTTCAACATTTTGAGCACATTTGCGGGAGGTTTGGTTTTCCTGCATATCGACAGGCAGTCTTGTACTGACCAGTTCGTGCTGCTCTCTTATGGCTGCAGGCCCACTCTGCCAGAACCGGTGTGTGCCAAGGGCAGCGAACAATGGCAGGGAGATGTGCCCTAATGGAGGCACGTGCTACTACCAGGCATTCTGCAAGAACTATCAGTGTGCATGTCTCAGCCAAAATGCAGTGTGCACCAAGGGTGGCATATTCAAGGGTTGTGTTCCCTTCGTTCGTGTGCCCACGGCCATTCGCAGAGGCTTCTGTCCGAAGTAGGGGCTTGTGGAGCAGTGGCGCTCCCTTTGTAGGCTTCTCTCTGCAGAGGTCGGCTAGCTGTCTGGATGTTTGCCCCTCCCATGTGTGGGCAAGTACACCCTAGATTCAGTGTTAGTTCCTTTTCCTTTTCCATATAATCAGTTGTGGGTGCAATGCCGTGTTGTGCTTGTCCTGTCACATCTGGTCCTCTGGCAACTGCAGCATGCATTGTGTTCAGGAACATGCAAGTGGATTTCCATCACAAACATCTTCGGTCGGATGACTCTGGGAGTACATGACATGGGCAAGGCCGCCATGGTCAGTGGGAAAGTGTGGCGTATCTTATGGTGGAGAGATGGTGAAGATGCACATGGTAGAGAAATGGTGAAGATACATATGGTGGAGACGTGGTGAAGGTTCACATGGTGGAGAGATGGTCAGATGGTAAAGATATGAATTGAAGTTAGACAGTAGGTGGAGGAGTATACTGACCCTATTTCATGACCCTATTTCATGCAACGAAGTGGCCAGAAAATGGAATAAGCCACCTGCAAGCTTTGAAGTAGAGTAATCCGCCATACATACAGAACATCATCCACATGTAAGAAACCCGCAGACATTGAACCTTGCCACGCAAATATGGATAAAACTCTGGAGAGAATGTGAGAGGCAGAGGATAGTACTAGAGTTGGCAACTCATTTGACACGGCCAAACATACTCTCTTTGTCCCTGCTTGCATCTCTACGGCTCTAGGGGAGTCTGGTCGATGTCTGCGTCTGTGCCCGCACATGTGCACTACGCCTGTGAGTCATAGGGGAGTTGGTTTTTCGCGCATCTCTCATTGTACTCTGCTGTGTCCTCCCGGCTTGTGTACATCGGCGTGCACATGACCGACGGCGAGACTCTCGACGCTGTTAGAGTGTCACGCAGTGGAGCCGACGCGCGCGGAGGCCCACGCACACTCGCTGAAGCCTCCTCCCTACGGCGATGCGCTCAGCTCCATCGGTAGGCCTCCGCGGCGGTCGAGCCACTGGCGGTCTCTGCCACTGCAAATGCTGTTTCCATGCACTCAGTTCTGTTTCTGATTGTGGCATTGCGTCTGCATCGTCATGCTATGCCTAGGGTCCGTGTCTCCTGCTCCGTGGCCCTGCTTGGCGTCACTGACTGTCATAGGCACTGCCCGGGTTCGGGCAGCCATAACTCTTTGCTGCTATTTTTCTAGCTGATTTTGACTGCACGACTGCGTTCGCAGCGTCCGTATTGTAGTATGGTCCATTTTTCAAGTAAAACGGACGACGCCCGGGTCTTGGGCTGTCGGGCGTCTGGCAGGGCTCACCAAGAAAACCCTGCCTGCCAGAAAATAGGTCCAACACTATTTTCTGCGGCTAATTCCCAGGTCGCCCCCATTTTCGGCCGACCATGTCTAAGACGCCCCCATTCTGAAAAAAATGGCTAGGTCGCCCCCATTTCGAAAACAACTGGCTAGGTCGCCCTCATTTTTTAATTAGTTTCCCAGCTTGCCCCCATTCTGAGAATTATGGCTAAGTCGTCCCCATTTTTTTAACGAAAAGTCGAGGGTTTGGGGTTAAGGGTGTCGACGTCGGAGGAGCCTCGTAAGTACATCATCGCGAGGCTACCACATTGTGACTGAAACAACGTAACGGAACCCTAATTTCGCATATCGTCACGATGGTTTCGGATCGTCATTTCTTTACGTTAGCATGTCTGGTTTGTAGTTGCAAACGGTAAGGAAATGGTTTCTGTAGGAGACGAAGTATGACTTGGCATTGCTTACATCATACGTTGCGGCGATTGGCAGAGTACGGAGTCCCACGCCGAAAGTGGACGACGGCCCAATGGGACGACGTAGCGCCACTCGGGGGGATATGTGATGGTGTGTCGCATGACGGTGTCATGTTGCCATCGTTGCATGGGTCATGCGCAAAGCCCGTGTCCACGTGGACTCGGGCAGCTTCTTTCTGCCCGTCCGACGTTGAGGCCGAACAATACAAAGTAGAAACGACGTTGTCGGTCCGGGTTTGCGTCTCGAACGTTGGCATGCACCTATGTAGGTTTCCGTCGTCGAACATGTTTGTTGTACTGGTTTGCACGGTCAACAGGTACTGTCGTGTGTACTTAAAGTGCTTCAAACTTAGTCCACTTTGCTCACTATTCACATTATTTTACTCCATGTCCATCAACATGGACACCGACGGACGTCCGAATGGCCCGACACATCAAGGATGGAGTACGCCCACAGGGGACCGTGTGGCGGCTCATCGGGCATGTGTAGCATTGAAGGCACAGTGGGACCGGTATGTAGCACCAAACCGTGAGTTGGCCCACGAAGAACCATCATGGGCCCATGCTCCTGTGACTCCTGAAATTATGGCATGGCACTTGGGAATGCGCATGCCAAGTAGTCGTCCGCCAAACTGTCCCGACCCTTGGGAGTCGTGGGTATCGACCGAGCCACCGAGTCCGTAGTCGCCCCTGCGCATCCTACATCCGTAGGTTTCGGCCAAATCATATCCATTGTGCCCCCTTTATGCAGGGCCATCTTACTTCCTTTTCAGATTATCATGTCCCGTTTGCCATCCAGGAACAGTGTTATTGATGAAGTCTTTCGTCGTTTCCTGTCTAATTTGCCCTCATTTTTCGTGTACAGAGCATACACTTTCACAAAATCCTCTATACAGTACGCACAGTCCAGAACAATAAGGCAAGGTTTGTGCAAAATGACTTATGGAGTTTAGGGTTTAGGGATAGCACTTCCCGGGATGTAGTCAGGTGTATCCATATTGAACAGCATTGTGCCAAGAAATATGCAACATCAATGCTGTAGTACCCATAATGGGGGTTAAGGTCATGGGGTATTCATAATACTGCACTCCCCATTGAAAGGTTACTTGCATTCACCTAGTATATGTGTTGAAACTGTTACTTGCATTCACCCCCCTGAATTCATTGTTCTTCCTATCATTTGTGAGTGGGTGCCTCTTCAAGTAATGTTCAGTGTTTCTTTGGAACAATGAGACATAACTGTCACACATGAATGAACCTAACATTGAACTGCAATTGCAGGAAAGTCAAGTTACCATTAACAATAGTGCAACTTTTGCAAAGGGTTATCATTCTGACCATTCCATTAAGTGCTATCATTTCTGAATCCGCATTACGAGCACTATTACTTTGCATGTTTTGCTATACAAATGCAAACCATACATTCAATGGAAATGAGAATATGTAGGAAAGGCTTAAGTCCACATGAAAGACAATGGAGAAAGGTCACATGATGCTATCCACTCTTGCACATACACTGGCAAATTGTTCACCCAACGTATAACGTCGCATGCTGCACATGGGCAGGCATCTCCACACTCTAGGGCGTCATAGAACACCTCCACTTGTTGGCCACATGTTATCTGACCACATTCATCCCCTTCCACATGCACACGATGCAATTTAAACCGCCCCCTAACAGACAGTCCCCTTTTGAGCCTTGTGGATTTTGACCTTGTGGAAGCTTGGACAGGGACAAGTAGAATAGCCTTCTTAATCTGCAATCATAAAATGAGGGAAGGTTACATTTCAATGTAGTAATGTGTGCACATCCAAGACAGCATAGCAAGGCATACGATTCATATGCAATAGTAATGAACAACTGACCCTCAAACAGCTCTAATGTCAGGTAAGGTGTCAAGATCTGGGACACCCATGTCGGGAACAAGCTCGCGGACCATGGCATACTGACAATGGAAAGCAGCCTCCTCTGCCTCATGTCTTGCCCTCCTAGTCTCTTCATCTGGGTCGTACTCCTCGTCAGAAGTATCCGAATCTGTACACTCTGAAGTGCGCTCACCTTCTAGGGCAGGTCTGGCGACTACGACCTCGTTGTTCCCCTCCTCCTCGGAACTGTCGTCCTCGTACTCTTCCTCCTCCCCATCGCCCTCCTGTACCTGGCCGGTTGCTGTCTGCTCTTGTGTTAGTTCGCCCTCTTCACTTGCCTCCTCACTTGTTGCCCCTACAGCTGCTGCACTTGTGCGTGCGCTTGTACCGGCTTCTATGTCTGCAGCATCCATGATGGCACCCGCAGCATTTGCAGCACCACTGCCTGCTGCAATGTGCTGGCCACATAGTTCAGCAGCGCGAGCCGCAACCATTTGTGCCGGGGTTGCTGTGGGTGGGTTCTTGCAACGTTTCATATGGTGGCCCTTTTGGCCACACCTGCCACAGATGTGGTTTGCGCGCAGTAGATCCCCCCGCCGCTTGCGTTTGCCCCCATGCCCCTGACTTACCAGGTACGAGGCTGACGGCCTGCGCCATGGGCACGACGCCACAGCGGGACGGGTGACGACGAACTGCGTAGGTGACAGTGATGCACCATGCAACGCGGAATGACAGACGTCGGAGACCCCTGCCAGCTGCAGGGCGCGGCGTAACCTGACGGAGGTGCACATGTCCACCGTCAGGGGGGGAGGTTTAGCATACAGAACCGGAGGCGTGCACACATTGGTCAAAGTACATGCCACCGTGGCAATAATGTACGTGGACTACATTCCTTCAATAGTATAAGGTGCGGTTTACAAACGCTCGTGTGGCGAACGTGAAATGCACATGTCAATGTCCAACAATCATGCTGAACAAAACGTGAAAGGAGATGGCAATCAATGGCCCAGTACTCGGAAGCTCCTTGGAAGATCCATAAATGCAATAGAGTCGACATTCGAAGGCCGGAGAATAGGGTACATTATATGCATAATGCGAACATCGGACATCTACTCCCTAACTTGTACACATCCCATTGACCTTACCGACCAAGTCTAGACGGCGGACACGGCGGACCTGGTGTCCGGAACTATGTACGGCAGGTTTCGATTGAAACTCATTTTTGGCAAATTACACTATGAAATACTATCGTTATCTTGCCCCCACTTTTTAAAGTAGGGGCAAGACGACGATAATATTTCATCCGTACTGGGCATCCCAGCCATCATTCCACGGAGTACCGAAAGTGAGGGCGACGTAGCCATGACTTTCCGGAATGGGGGCGACCTAGCCATTTTTCTCAGAATGGGGGCGTCTCAGACATGCCGAGGCGAGAATGGGAGCGACTTAGAAAGTCGCACCTATTTTCAGATTGGCTGGTTAGCTGAGTAACAAGTTCTATAGTAGTGGGGGGGAGCTAGAACTTGGAGGGGTCTCCCATTGTTGCTAATTCTTAATTCCTAATCAGTTACTTTCAGTTTTCAACTGCTTTCTGATGCTAACTCTTGCGCGCGCGTTTCTGAGTAACAAACCCAGAGCTTCTAGTCTTAGACTCTAGAGCAGCAGACTGAGGGGGCAGCTGACTTAAGCAACGAGCGTGGAAGCCCGCACGCTGCATCAACAACGCTGCTACCCGAACATGCTGCCTAGGTTTTCAAGGTTGGTATCAGTGCCAGAGCATAGCAGCAGCGGCAGAAGACTGGCGAACAGGTGCCAGACAACGCCCGCCGACCCCCATACCCGCCAGTGCAAGGGAAATGTTACCAGAGTTTTCCCGGCAGCATTGACCTGCCTGGTGGCGGCGTCAGATTTTTTCCCACGGCCACTGGGCCAGGGGAAATGCTGCTGAAATTTTTTCGGCAGCAGTAACCCCCACACGTGACGTGAGGAGGTGAGCGGCAGGCGGCGTCCGACACCTGCGGGTGACGACGCACGCTGCAACGTCAACACTGATTGGCACGCAACAGCAGCAACCTACAAGCAGTTGCAACAGCAGCCAGCAGCAGCTGCGTGCAGTAGCAACAGCACGCCAAAGCAGCAGCTCGCAGCAGCCCGCAGCAGCAGCAGCCCGTAGCAACAGCTCGCACAAGCAGCTCGTAGCAGCAACAACAACACAGCGCAGCAACAGCCCGCAGCAGCAGCCCACAACGGTAGTAGGTAGCAGCCGCAGCACGCAGCAGCTGCAGCAGCATGCAACAGGAGCAGCAAGCTACAGCAGCTGCAGCAGCGAGCTGCAGCAGCAGCCATCCGCAGCAGCAGCAGGAGCCAGCAGTTGCTGGCAGCAGCCAGCCGCGGCTGCTGCTGCTTGCTGCTCACAGCGAGCAAGCAGCGAGCAGCAGCTCACTGTTGTTAGCGAGCAGCGCCTCGCTGCTGCCAGCGAGCAGCAGCCCACTGCTCGTAGCAGATAGCGGGCTGCTACCCGCAGACATGAAAAACAACTAAAAAATGACGAAAAGGAGAAACACAAAAAACTCCCCCACCCCGGCTGCTCGTAGCAGCAGCCCGCTGCAACAGCAAGCAGCAGCTGCAGCACGCAGTAGTTGCAGCAGCGTGCAAGCAGCATCAGCGAGCTATAGCAGCCATGGCAGCCGCAACAGCTTGCAGCAACAACATCTGCAGCTGCAACTACAGTAGCAGTAGCATCAGTAGCAGCAGCAGCAACAGCAGCGGCTGTAACAGCAGCAACAGAGGCGGCCCCAACAACCGTCGCCACTGACGTCAGCACCCCTCTACTGACGTCACTACTGACGTCACTGCTGACATCATAAAAAAAAAACACAAAAAAAGGAGGCAAAAGGGAGGCGGAGAAAGGGAAGGGAGTGACCAAAGGGGTGGGTAGAATCCCCACCACCCTAAGCCATTGCCGACATCAACAACACAAAGACGGAAAGGAAAACAAAAACACAAGGCACACCAAACCATGGCAGGTAGCCCAGGTGAGTAGGGGTCCTCCTTTGTTGGGGGGACCCCTACCCCCTTGTTTTGCAACGACTTCAGCAACAGTAGGAGCAGCAGCAGCAGCAGCCGTCGCCGCCGCAACAACAGCAGCAGCAGCCGCTGCCGCCACCGCCGTAGCAGTAGTAACAGCAGCAGCAGTAGCAGCAGCAGTAACGGCAGAAGCAACAACAGTAGCAACAGCAGCAACAGCAACAACAGTAGCAGCACCAGCCCACTGGTGTCGTTGGCGGCAACCCTGATTCCCTCGTTGCTCTTCAGCAATAGCTCGTCGCCTTGACGCAGCAGCTTGCAGCACTGCAGCCAGTAGCCTCCGTGACTGCCACCAGTACGCCGTTGCCATTCGTCCCTCCAGAGCATGTTAGTCCAGCTGTGTCTGCTACCACATACTACCTGGCACAGCAACAGACTCAGCGCCAGTGGCAGACAATGACCTCCGTCCTTGGCCCCACTCTGGGCGCCGGCCGCAGGCAGAAGGACTTCGAGACGCCGCCGCCGCCGCTTCAGGCCGGCGAGCAGTTCCGGAGCTGGGAACTTAGGTTCCGGATATGGGTGCAAGGTGAGGGCCTGTGGGCCTATTACACCCTCCCTTACGACTCCACCGAGGCCGACCAGCTGTATGACGCTGTTCGCGCCGTCCGTGCCCTCGTCCCAGTCGCCCCTCTAGCTTCCCGCCTGGCCCTAGAGCCTTTCCTCGGTGACTTCACCTCTGGCGACATCCCAGACCCTACAGCCGCATTGCATGTCCTCACCAGGCCCCATTGCCTGTCCAGCGATACTGAGATCAGCCGTCTGCTCCGGGAGTTCAACTCCCTGCACATGGGGGAGGCTGAGACAGTCATTGCCTACTGGCAGCGGGTGGAGGACATTCTCCGTCGTCTCGGCACATCTGCTTCACCTCCTCTGTTTGCGCTCCTTACCATCAAGCGCGACGCCACCAGTGCGTACGTGGATGTCTTCGTGTACTACCCCCAGGACGCCCTCTCCACGATGGTGGCCTAGGGCACCCTTATGACATGGGCATACGAGCTCTTCCTCCGCATTGAGGAAGCTCGCCAGGAGTCCGAGCTCCATCACACGAAGGCTCTTGCATCACCTGCCGTCGCCTCCCCTGCCGTCGCCTCAGTGGCCGTCGCCTCCCCCGCCGTCGCTACCTCATCGTCCTCAGGCAAGAAGAAGAAGATCCGGAACAAGAAACGCAAGGGTCCACCGCAACAGCAGGAGTAGCGGCCGTCGCCCGGGTCCAGCGGCTGTGGCGCGGTCTGCCACAACTGTGGCCAGCCCGGGCACGGGTGGTACACGTGCCCTCTCCCGGCGGACGAGGCGCGCGTCATCCCCACCATGCGTCGCCAGCGTGAGCACCGTCTTGCCTCTGCCACCGTCGCTACTGCTGGCCCTGACACTTCGACCTCGCCCAGCACCTTCGCCCCTCCGACAGCTCCGCCAGTCTAGCAGACACCCGCGCCGCAGCAGTTATAACCACAGCAGTCGGCGCCTCCATTCCCGTCGCCGCCACTATCCCTCCCTTACCCGGGCTCCAGTGCCGTCACCCTGTACTCGGTCTACACTCCCCGGCCGTCCTCCCGTGAGCGTCAGCTGGAGCAGTTTATCGCGCTCCAACTCGGCCTAACGCGCCCTCCTCCCCAAAGAGTGCGAGTTGCATCACCTCCTGCTCTCCTGCCCCGCCTTGCATGACTGAGACTGATCTGCGGTCGTGTCCCATTTCCTCGTCTGTCGCATCGTCTCCCGTGGTCTCCTCTACCCCTTCCTATGACGATATTGCATAGCTTGACAATTGGCAGTCTCGGTTCGCGCCTCCGTCCACCACGTCCGCGTCCTTTGCTTGCTGCCATGTGACCGTAAGCGATCTGGCGACCCCGGTCCAGGACCCCACTAAGACCTGGATCATCGACTCTGGGGCCACGCATCACATGAAGGCCTCTTGTGAGGCCTTCAGTATGCTCGGTCCTGTAGGCGATGTCTCCGGCGTCCGGACGGGCTCCGGACAGGTGTTGCATGTCCGGGGCGCTGGCGTTGTTTGTTTCCGTGGTCCTGCCGGTGACGTCTTTCTGACTGACGTCCTCTTTGTCCCTGGTCTTGAGCTTAGCCTCTTGTCCGTCACTGCACTTGACCGCATGAGCATGGATGTTGTGCACTCGCGTGGTGTTGACACTTTGTCGCTGCGTACGTCTGGTCTCGTCATTCTGCACGCCACCACCCATGGCAACCTGTGGCATGTGCCCTGCCGCTCCTCTTCTCCCGTCTCCTCCTCGTCGACCGNCACCGAGTCCGTTGGCAAGCATGGCCGCTATGTCCTCACCCTCACGAACGACTATTCTCGCTACCGCTAGGTCTTCGGCCTTCGGCAGAAAAGCGATGTCGCCCGAACCATCCAGGAGTGGCTTGTCCTCGCGAAGCGCGCGTGTGGCGGCTGCCTTCGCTTTTGCTCCGATTGCGGTGGCGAGTACATTGGTGAGGCCACGAATTTTCTCGCCTCCCGGGGGATCCACCATGAGACATCTGCGCCTTACTCACCCGCCCAAAACGGTGTCTCCGAGCGGTGGAACCGGACCATGGCCGACGCCGTCCGCACCATGCGGGTCGAGTCCGGTCTCTCCGAGGGCTTCTACTTTGAAGCCATGGCCTACATGACCTGGGTCTGGAACCGGATTCCCCACGGTCCCCTGCCCCGCCAGTCCACACCGTACCAGCACTAGTGCGGTCAGCGTG